>JAAEAF010007641.1:0-27468 GCA_011037195.1 Triatoma infestans | reverse complement strand
GCCCATTATGTAGAGATGTCTCCTTAAACCACAATGTCCCTTAAGAGATCCAACAAGATGCCTGAGAGAGCTCCATGAAAAACACAGCAACGTCTCACTAATGGCCTTGTCTGGACCCACGATGAGCATTTTGGACTGCCGAAAACCAACTGAGCTCATCCATAAGGTTGAATGCTGTGAAGCTGTCCATGTCTGGAAGCCTGAGAGACATGTGCCAGAAGACACACCAACTGCAGGCTCGGGGTCAAAAAGGAAGAGAGGCGCCTAATTTGGCAAACCTATCCACCTCCACATTCCCAAAAATTACCATATGACCTGGCACCCAGACTAGAAGCACATCCTTCAGAGAAGAAAGCTCTTCCAGTGTTTAGAACATTCTCTCACCAACCTGGAAGTGAAGAAGTATGAACTCAGCGCCTTCAGCGCAGCCTGGCAGGCCGAGCAGATACAAACACCTTTTAAGTTAGTGTTACGTGCCCTCTCATCCAAGACACAACAAAGAATAGCATAAACCTCAGTCTGAAATACCGTGGTCCATTCACCAAGAGATACTGCCAAATGATGTCCGGCCTCAAAATAGACCGCAGCTCCAAACCTACCATCCATTCTGGAACCGTCCGTGTAACACCGGAAGTAATTATCAGGTATCACGCCAGACGGATGCAACCTTAAATGCAATATAAGGTTTTAAGTAGTTTAAATTTAAACTGCACCAACTTTGTTGGTTTTGACATAGCCACTATCCAAGTCCGCTCAGTATCAAAGTTTAACTAATGTACCATCTCTTTTCATGGCCAGCCCAACTAAATATTGTAAACATTGCTAATTTCAAGGAAAATTTATTAATTAAATTAGATAATCAGTTATATGGCGAGAAAAAAAAAAAAAAAACAGTCCAAGCTTTTCAAATTTGTCATGGTCTGATTTTCAAGTTGACTTATACCTCCGAAATCTCCCTCTTCTGTCGTTTCCATCTTCTTACACCATCAGATTTTTTTTTTTGTATGGTCTCCTCAAGAAGTTATCAACTAGGTGGCGTCAAGGTTTCATAGCAACGGAATGTAAACAAATATGCAAAAGACTAAGACATTATTTTGCTGCCTTTAATAGAAAAACCAGCTCAGGATGTATACAAGTATATAATTGTATTGGGGTATTATGATGTAAACTGTGGGGTAAATTAAAAATAAACTCTGAGATTCATTAAAACTATAACAATTCTTTTTAATTATCGAATGACCCCCCCCTCCCACGTATTTTCTTAAAAAAAAAAAATCACGATTTCATAAATCTCACATGATCATAGTATTTTCATTGCCCTAACAACGGAACAGTTATCTACCAACAATATACACTTGAATTAACAGTTTCAATTACCATTATTTTACAAAAACAAAACAAAGAAAATAGAAAAATTATACATTTACTATACTATAATATAACGGAACTTGGAAAATCTAGAACAAAACAGGAATATTATTAATCTAAACAGAGTAATAGTGGGAATAATCTATACATTGTTTTAAAATAAAGAAGGAATTAAAAACAGTTTTCTGATCATACAAGGAAGTATATTTAAAAAATAATAATAATAATTGTTATGAATGAGTAAATTGTAAAATAATTAAACTTCACCACAAATGGTATATTACTTATGATTATTTTATTGCCATATTTATGAATATATGTATCCCTTAATATAAGAAATACTTAGAACAATTCAAGTATGAAGAACAACAGAGAGCGAGTGAAGAGACAAAACAGACACGTGTCTTGCAAGTACATTATATATATATATATTATCTTTTAAAAGAACGTGACATTAACTGTTAAGAATATCAAATCAGTCAAAGAGTTTTTGAATAATGAATAAGTTTGAGATTTGTTTCAAGTTGTACAGTGGTACCTTTCATATATTAATTATGTTCTTTTGTTTAACTAGTCATAACTTTATTCTGATATTTTAAAAGAGCAAGATGAAACGTGTAAAAGAAAAAAAAATGATAAATCCGAAACTCAATGTAAAATATTAGAAAAATATTTAGGTTAAAATTGTAATTCTTCAAAAATTATATTTAATTTATAAAATGGAACAGCAAAAGCATTGTTTGCGAATTTTACTTATGTCAGTAAAATTCTATAGAAACCGGAAGGGACTAATCCTATTTTCCTTGAAAGGTGTTTTCAATATCTATCTTTCTACTAAATTGAATTAACTATTTCCTTTCAATAATTCAACTCGTTATTTCTTGTAAATCCTTAAGTTTCTTAAAAATTCATTAACTAGAAACGAATTTATAAATAAAACCGGATATAAACAGACAAATTATTAGCCGATTTCAACTGAGGGGATTTATTTAGAAAATAAACTTAACAATGCAATTTATAAATATTTCCTTGATAATGTAATTTATTCTTTTTTTAAGCATTGTATAGGAATTTCATTTTTAAAACGAATAAATTTGGCTCAAAATTGGGTAATCTAAAAGTACTATCGGATTATTGTTTCAACTGAATCTGAATTTTCTCGAAAACGAAACTTTGTTTTGGAAATATCAAACACTTGCGTGAATTAGTTTTAAAACATTTATAAAATGAATTCTAGGGAAATATTTGTTTGTTCTAGTCGCTTAGCTATTTTCCAATAAAGACAGGATTAAAAGTTCATATGGATAATTTCATAGGGATAATATATTCATTATCCAAATATTTGAGAAAAATTTATTAAACAAAGAAAAAGCGAAACATTCCCGCGACTTTCTCTTGCTGCAGTTTAATACAATAATTTTTTCAGAAATAAAAGTTGTAGAATTTTAACGATGCAGTCAGCTTTCAAAAGTTTAAAAAAAAACCATCGTATAAGCCGTTCTTGAGAAAATTTTCAAAAACTGGAAGACCTATTCAATTAAGTCTTTCGATTAACCGAGTTTCTTCAAATTGGGAATTGTAGCAATATTTCTAATAGGTACTAAATATTATATACAGGTGACCCAGTCATTACCGGAAGTGGTACTTTAGTGGAAAGAGAAAAACACATAACGCTACCGTACCTTCAGAATTCCCTAAAAAAAAAAAAATATCAATTTTCCCGAGAAAAATATTTCAAATAAAAGTGTTAATCGGATTTCCGGTTGATAGATTTTGTACCGAAACATTCGTGTCTTATGCGGTAGTTGGGACTTAAACTGGGGAATAGCAAATTTTAAATTTCCTGCAATTTTTTAGCTATAATATTAATGTCGAGGTTCGGGTTTTTTTTGGGACGTGGTCAATGTTTACTACATGTTTAATTGTCTTCAGTGTACGTATATCAATGGGAGGATCTAATCTTAAACAAACGACTTTTGAGCAAAGCATTCTTCAAAGCCACTGTACAAACAAAAGTAGGGACGGGTGTTGGTGTAGTGGTTATGAGCATGGACTTGTAAGTGGGAGGACCCCAGTTCGAGTCCAGCGAATAACTAAATTTTATATTTGTTTAAAAAAATGTTATTAGTAAAGTAAGTGCTTTCGCCCCCGCCCACGACACCTAATTTGGTAGACGGACGTTAAGCCCGCCTGAATAAAATAGGCATAACTTGGCATCCCAAGTTGGACGCCATGTTTATTAATGATTCCAGAGGCTGTTTTTATGAAGAAATGAAGTGACACATTCCAATTAATCCGATTCTATTCAAACTGGGTATTTTTAGCAACATGTTAAATTGGAATTAATTATTATTATACAGATGTGACGTGACTATTGTATAATAAACCGAAATGACATTGAGGAATGCATAAAATTTTCAGCTACTTGAAATATTTTGTTCACACAAATATAAAGACTTTTTTTTTTTTTACATACTCAGGAAACCACAGAACATGTATATTTCCGGTAATGACTGTTTAATGGCACAAAAATTGGGGGAGGAATAGAATAAACGAGATATCATAGTTTTTCTGTGCTAGCCTACCCTTGATTTTGTGATCAACGATCGGTTTCCGGGGGGGAGGTTCATCCATTGTCAGAAATCTGGATATCACGCTTTGATATGTGTAAACTGATTCTGCCTTGTTCAATCCGTGATACCATCCTGTTTTATCAAGATATCCTGAAAAATCTGTGAACACCGATACCGCGTCAATGATCACAAAATGAAGTAAGTGAAGCCAGTCATGGAAAATAAGCCCGACCTGTTTCCAGCACTGTGGGGTCCAGCCACTACATACTTACCCAATTGGCTGACTTAAATAAAAAACATAATTACCCGAAATAATAAAGGAGTATAATAAAAATAGAAAATAAACATTAACATAAAATTTATACTTAAGGAAATTCACCTATCAAATAAAACACCTATTAGTATTTCTAAAAATAATATTTGACTAACACTTTTCCCCTTAATGGGCATGGAAATTCCTAAGGATTAGCAAAAATAACTTTAGCATGACAGTATTTTAGTACCATTAGAGGGATAAAGGATCTTCAGGCAAAATAGTTTACAGTTGTAAAAATTTCATGGTGGGGCAAAATACCTTCTTCCATTCATTTCTATGACAGAAATTTTCTAATTACACTGATTTACAACTATTTTTTTTTGTGTGAATATTTCATTATACAATAATTTAGGTATAGAGAAATACACGCAAGTAGAAATCATAAAGGCAGCAACACTGTCAGTTCATATAAGAACAAAAATAAACGCAAAATTGTGTTCAGTTGGGGGAAAAAAAAATCTGGTGTGAAACACTCACACGACTTTCTCTTACTTTAATAAGTACAATTTCTTGGAAGTTGCAAGGTTTACAATATTTAGTTGGGCTGGCCATAAATAAAGATGGTGAGGGTTATACTTGTACACCTGAGTGGACTTATGAGGCACGCCATATATCAAAACCAACCAACTATTATACGGTTTAAATTTAAACCATAAAATCAGCCCCCCCCCCCCACACAAAAACCCCTCTAAAATCAATTTTTGTGGAAATAATGTTTCAGAAAAAAAAAAAAAAAATCATCAAAACATTTCCGTGGTAGCCTGCTTTCATTTGTGGTCATCGACCGTTTCGGCGTTTGCCCATCTTCACGAGCCGTTTTTTCAGACAGTGTGAGAACCAGAGCTGCATAGAGCAAATTCAGTTTACACACTCTCAGTGTCTGAAAAACGCATCCTGAAGATGGGCGACCGCCCGACACCAGTCGATGACCACAAAATGAAGCAGGCTACCACGAAAATGTCTCTGATGCTTTCCCGCTCTGCGGAACCAACTACCACAACGGAAAAAAAATGATAGGTATTTATGTGAGAAGATAGTATATGAAGTTTAAAGAAAAACGTGACAATCGTTTTCGAATAAAATCGCGAACAACTGAAAAAAAAAACACATTCAATGAAGTCGCGCACTTCCGATTCATGGATTTTTTTGTGACTGTTGCGATGGTTTGAAGAAAATCCGTTAACCGGGAATTGCGATTTTAGAAGCTTTTGAGTATACCAGTTGTTTTTTTTGCAATAAAAAGTGCAAGTCTTGAACAAATAATATGATATTTATTGAAGCTATCAATCTTTTCCATGATAATTAAAAATTCGATGCAATAGTGGTAAGAAAAATGTATACAAGTAGTGCTGTAAATAAACAAAACAGCGTACAAGATGTTTAGAGGGTGGGTGGGGGAAAAAGATAGAAAGAGGTCCTCCTTACAGTGGTGGTAGCACGCGCTCAAAAAGATGGTGGGTACTGCAGCAGCCAGCCACACAGCTCAACAAACCGGTCTACTTACTCGGCTACAACAACCGGTTTTAAAAGACTTTTTTTGTTCTATCTCTCTGAACATATGTCCCCCGCCCCGCTTGTTCATCCAGGTGCTTATTTACTACCTGGACCAAAAACTAAACACTACTTTTTGAATATATTATCGTGGAAGAGTTGTTACTACGTACGTTCCATTGGAAACCGTTGTTTTTAAACATATCTCTCTCTCTCTCTGGATTTCTCTCTTCACTAATAAAAGTTACTAGCACCATAATCAATTAATATGTAATGGGATGAATTAATTATCAATCTATCTTATTATAATAAATATGTAAAATGCCATAATAAGGTGACTATGGCTGACAGCGTACTTTCTGTATTACGATGTTTTTCTTTTGTTTACATTGCACTTATATAGGATCCTTATTATTCATATAGAACAAATTCCTAATTTATAAGACTCTATGGAAACCGCTTGGGATTTCAGCGGACTTCAGTTTTGGGGAGCGGCTAAACAGACACATTTCAGAAAAATTCAGACTTTCCAATCTTGTACACTACGTATCTCCTTTTTTTACTATATTAAAAACGAAACAATAAATGAAGATACAAACACTAAAATAGTATTATAAATTAGCTATACAAGATTATCTAAAACACAACGATTAAACAACAAATCTTCTAAGCAACAATTACTACATTTCTCTCTAAAGTTGATACAAAATCACTCCAATAGGGCCATCACTAATTGGGATACCTGGACATATCATAGGTGGTCATTCTGTTATTTACAGACAACAATACTACAGGCAGAATAAATTTTTGATGGATTTTATATTACAATTAAAATAAAATCCCGTTATAAATTTACAATTACAGTATTTTGTATGTCTGGTCAATGATTCGAACTATAAAAATACGCTGAAAATAATAATCTTGTTGATATCCCTATTGAGGGGTTGGCATGCAGCGAGCTGTTGGATAAGAACATCCGGCAGCACTATTTCAGCAATGTATATTTCTTCACCTTCTTCAGCAAGAGGAAGTTGTTTTGAGATCATGTCAAAATTTTAGAGAATGTTATTTCAGCGGAAATAGATCTTTTGTGCCCCCTGCCACCACCCCAAACTAAGAGAAAACAATTACTTTTTTGGCTACTTCATATCATTATGTTTGTTTGAAAGTACTACTACAAAATGAAAAATTGCAAAAATTTCATTTAATATTATCTTTAGTTGTAAACCACCCCAAAGGATTTGTTAGGAGAAGGTTTCGTCATATAGATTTACGGAAATTATTGGATGTTTCCTTTATTGTCTTGTAAGGGGCTCATACGACATTTTGTTTTTACGAGTTTGCAATAAAATCCAGTCGAGTTATAAAAAGATTTTTTTATTTTCTCTTGAGAGAAAGCGCATGCGAACGTATCAGATTTTCGAAATTGAGTTTTCACCGGAAATACATGATGTGGTATTTCCGGAATACGGAAGAAAATGTTTTTAACAAATAGTCTATATATATAGATATTACCACCGCACGAGACCCGAAATTTCGGGTAAAATCCATCAACCGGAAGTACCACTTTAATGAATAGGTTTTCCAGTTTTTTCGTGATTTTTCAACGATTTTCTCTAAACCTTGTATACTGTCGACACAGAAAAATACCTATCACTTTTATTTGAAACATTGTCCCGGGAAAATTGGGATTTTTTTGGGACTTCTGGGCTAACAGTAGCGTTATGCTTTCCTTTATTGGGTCACATTAGTATAATATATAATTTTTTACCATCTACATAATATTAATACACATTACAAATATAAATAGAATTCTAACTTTGAAGAAAAGCGATTGACCAAAAGTGCGATTTTACAGAATAGGTTTTTGATTTTCTTTGGAATTTTCTCGAAAATGATTACATAGATTTTCTTTAAACTTGGCATGATTGCTTGCAAAAGATAGAAACGTTATCAGTTTTTTATTTCAAACATTTTTTTTTTTTTAAATTATTTTAGAGTGGGGTACTGGAGGTCTGTCAGTTAGTTACCAATTAAATTTGCACAAACTTTCTTGGTTTTGACATAGAACGCGTTCCACATAAAGCAGCTCAGGTAAAATACAAATATAAACCATTTTTACCCATCCAACATTTTTATGAGCCTAACACTAAACACTATAACGTCACAATTTTAAATAAAATTTCTTGATTGTAATGTATTACTTAGAATTAGAGAAAATATTGTTTCGCACTAGAGTTTTTTTTGTTTGGTGGGGGGGAGGGGGAGATCAGACGAAAATATATTGAATATGTGGTTCGAGAATCTATGATTTTATTCGTCGTTGCATGCTTCATTTTCTTGGTTCTGCCCAGTTTCAGATTTTCATCTATCAATACGTGTAGAGAGTTGACACTTTAACTTATGTTTCTGTCACGCACCACACTGGTTGATTGTATGGGGCAGGTTATTAGATAGAAAACATATTTTAATGAATTATATTTCAATAAAATTTATGCAAATTTTCTATGAGAGCTCTTAGAGAAGTAGAAAAAAATAAATAAATGATAACCCAACTTTAAGATCAATATAGGAAGATGTTTTAAATGATTCTTAGCAAATTAACTCTTTTCAATGATTTCATTTGTGGTTTTACCACTCTATTTATTGCACAAACAAATAAAACCGCTCTTTAACAGGGAGGAATCAGCGAGAATTTCAATGAAAAATGATTAAAAAAAAATAAATGAACAGAATAAAATGGCATAGAATCAAAAACCCTGTATTCGGCCATTTCCTAAACACAAAACCAGATACACTGAAAGAATAATTAGAATCAAAGTAGAATACAAAGGGGATCATAAAATCTGCTACAAATAAAATACTTTTTGACAGAACATAAATACATTTAAAATAGAGAAAGAGAGAGAAAAAAAAGAAGCGATTAAAGGCACAATGGAAATGAGAATAGAACAGATAAATTTAAATATGATAAGCACGAGTTCATGTCAAACAACAAGTTAAATGGAGAAAAATCTTTTATAGTATAAAAGAACGATTTGCTACCAAGTCACGTCTAAATATAAATAACTAACTCCACCTTTGTCTGTTTGTTCGGGCTGTTATACTTTATTTACAAGAGAGAGAGAGAGAGCGAAAAAAAGAGTGAGAGAGAGGAAGTTAGTGAAATTTTTAACTAGTTTTTGAAATATTTATTATATTTATTGAATCAAACAGGTCCTAGTGTGAAACATAGACAATGACTATTTATTTCTTTTGTTCTCTAGCTACAGACAACACTGCCCGTGAACTGGGGAGGCATCTAGGAGGAGAAAATCTAAGGGTAGCACGTCTGGATTCGAACCCGGGATCTCCACGTTGTTAATCTAGCACGCTACCACTGAGCTAATCCCTTCTTTCTCCCTTGGTTTACGCCAACTAACTAGGGACGGAGATCATAGTTTGTGTACTGTGTTTGTCATTGTCTGTATGCAGTTTAAGTATTTATATGGTGCAGATTTATGGCGGTTTTGTATTGTTTAGTTATATAAGATGGTTTGGTAATGAACCTTAGTTACAGCCTCAGATTATTTTTATTTTTCTAAAATAAAATTATATTTTCTTTCTATTATATACCGACGTTACGACACTATTTTCATAATTTTGATACCAATTGTTAAGGTACGTCTAGATGAAATTTTTTTGTTGATCAAGTAACTATACGTTACTAGTCTTGTTGGTTATTTAAAAAAAAACTAATTGTTTTTGTTATATTGATTAAAAGAATGAGCCTTATGATTGGTGGTTTTCGAGTACTTGTGCTCATTTAAAGTATGAGTTGGGCCACGTGGTGCCAATATTACCATTTATTATTTTGTGTATATTATGAATATAAATTTTTGTTTTATTGTTAGTTTTGGCTGTATTATTGAATTTCACCTTACCCCACTGTGAGCTGGTGATTAACTACTGTGGTGCCAACTCATACTTTAAATCAGCACAAGTACTCGAAAACCACCAATCATAAGGTCTCATTCTTTTAATCAATATAACAAAAACAATTAGTTTTTTAAAATAACAAACAGGACTAGTAACATGTAGTTACTTAATCAACCAAAAAATTTCATCTGGACGTACCTTAACAACTGGTTTCAAATTATGAAAGTATATAACAACTTGCTATAATAGAAGATTGGAAAAATTCAAAAAACAAAAAAAGAATTTTTTCCCTTGAAAATGACACGCATAGTGTCGAAACGTCGAGATATAATAGAAAAAAATATAATTTCATTTTAGAAAAATAAAAATAATCTGAGGCTATAATTAAGGTTCATTACCAAACCATCTTATGTACGTGGTTAAAGTGTATTGTGTACTGTTCTGATGAAATGCATGGAGTACTGAGCTTGTAGTAACCCTTGGGGTCGCTGCTCCTCAAGAAACTGGATGCAACAGATACCCCTTTGTGGGCGTATATATAAATATTTACTTATTTATAAAATTATATTATCTTTAAATTTCAAATTTTGGTCATTTGTCCTAATATAGGTGGTGTGGGGGCAGTTGCCGCCAACTAACCAGCTGAGGCAGTTAGAGAATGATTACAACTGTACCGAGAACAATTATATGGAACAAACACATTTGAACTTTTAACGTTCTTGCAATAAATTCTTCTGGCATTAAATGCAGTAGGAGGCCCCCTAAATTAGGGACTTCAAAACATATAGTTCGGATGAAAAGTTATATTGGAAAATTTAGCATCAAAGCGGAGTGAGAGAATAATAATAAGAAGACAGCAATGAAAATAATATGTTTTCAAATAATTTTCAAACTAAATTTCATAATAGGGAAGAAATAAAGTCAAGAGATACATGATGAATTTTGTTGTATAGGAACTATTTGAACCTGGGTACCAGGTAAAGGAAGTATAATTGAGTGTATAGAACAACCATACAAGCCTAACTACTAGAAGTTAGTTCTTCTTAAACATCTAAACTAACACAGTTATTTAATGTTCTGGCACGTACAAATAATTTTTTTTTTTATATAAATTATAGCATACTAAACAAATCATTCATTGCTACGGGCCCTGATGTTTTTATAACAACATTAGCCATCACAGGCTGTATGTGACCTTATTCACAATTCAGCTGGTCATGTCTAAAACCAATACAAAAAAATTGGCAATGTTTTGATTTATAAACGAAATTGTTGTAGTGTTTAATATATTTTCGAAATTATTGACAAGTCACGTACTGAGTGAACATTTGTTTTTGGAAAACTACATTACAACTAAACTCTTTCATCAGGCGAAATACCAAGAAAAATAGTAAGGTATTCTAAGTCTAAAACATTCCCCGCAAAGGGTATCTGTTGCATGCAGTTACTTGGGATGTAGCGACCCCACGGGTTACCACAGCTCAGTACTCCATGCACGTCGTCAGAACAATACACAATACACTTAAACTACATACACTCCAGACTTTACATACAAGGACAAACACAATACACAAACTGGGGTCTCCTAGTCCAGCTAGCTCAGTGGTGCGCGCTGGACTAGCAACGCGGAGGTCCCAGGTTCGAATTTAGCATGCTGCCCTTAGATTTTTTTTTTCTTTCTTCTAGGAGCCTCTACAACTCACTGTCCGGTGATGGGCAATGTTGTATGTAGCTAGAGAACGCTGCTTTGAGGCCGGCAGTGCATTGGAGAAGGCTCCGGGGGGCACAATAGATCTTTCAGGTCGCAGTGCACTAATCCCCTACGAAAATCTACAAGTCTAAAACATAAAAATCTTGTGCGATATGACGCACACACGATTTTCTCTAACTAATGCAAAATAATTGACAAAACTTCTTTGAAATTGTTATGCTTTCTATGCTTAGATAGGCTTCTTGTCATAAAAAAGGTGGTAATTATATATCTGCGTGCTCCTCTATCTCAAATAAATATCTGTGCACTTTTTTTTATATCAGGTGATGGAACCTATGGCATATCGAGAGGTTTTAGTGGCACAACTATACAAGTATTCTGGGGAAATGTTTGATAGGTATTCATGTGTTTAGATAGTATACTTACTCTAAAAAAAAAAAATCGTAGGGGCCGTCTTTCGAGAAAATCACGAAAACTATTTAAAAAAAAAAATTTAAGAAAAATCGCAACTCCGGTTGATAGATTTTGCCCGAAATCTTCGAGTCTGATACGATGGTAGTGTCTAAATGGAATACCAAGTTTGTGTTTCCTAGAACATTTCGTTTTGGAGATATTCTGTTAACGTTAAAACACCTAAACACACACACACACACACACAATTCGCTGAAAACATTTTTTTTCTCTGATTCAGAGAGGACCCTAGAACATGTATTCAAGATAAAAATTCAATTTCAAAAATCTGGCACGATTATAATACTTCCTCCTACTCTAAGGAGTAAGTGAAAGTAAAAAAAAAAATGGTTACAACAGTTTTCTAGATAATTCCAAAAACTCAACAATCTATTTTGTAAAAGTCGCACTTCTGGTTAACCGGAATTTTCTTCAAATATATAATTCTAGAACAACATTTCTAATTTATTATTATCATATAATATACGAGGCATGTCCAGTAAGTAAGTGTACTGAGGCTCTCACGGAATTAGAATTCTGGCCGGAGGGATTTTGTTTTCGACATATTGGCTACACTGTCGTGTAGCCTGATTCCTCCCCTCCGCAACGAGACCGGTTTGAGGTCAGTACGTTGAGAACTGTCGACGCGACAAGACGTTTCGTGAAAAATGTCAATCCAATCTCCTGCCAAGTGTGAAATAGCGGCGTCATCCGTTATCTCGTTTGAAAGGGAAAAACTCCGGTTGAGGTTTATAATGAGGTAAAAACTGCATATGGTGATAAAGCTTGGGTTGCACATTAACCCTGAAACCAAAAGGCAGTCTCAACAGTGGCGTCACACCTCTTCACCTCCGCCAAAAAGTTCAAAACCACAATTTCAGCCAAGAAAATCATGGCATCCGTGTTTTGGGACTGCCAAGGCAATTTTAATTCAATATATGCCTCAAGGGGAGACCATCAACTCTGCAAGATACTGTGAGACCCTAAAAAAATTGCGGGGGGCGATTCAGAACAAAAGGAGAGGCATGCTGACAAAGGGAGTCTGCCTGCTGCCCGACAATGCCAGACCACACACGGCCAACGCCACGAAGGAACTGCTTGCCTCGTTTAAATGGGATATCCCGAACCATCCCGCGCATTCCCCTGACCTAGCACCTTCAGATTACTATCTCTTTACCTCCCTGAAGCTGCACATGGGTGGAAAAAGGTTTTTAACCGACGAGGAGGTGAATGGGGAGGTGGAGAAGTGGACGAAGGGGTTGGCGGGAAACTACTTCGAGGAAGGCATCAAAAAATTAATACCCCGGTTCACCACCTGCATTGAGAGGAATGGTGACTATGTCGAAAAATAGCTTACATATGTACTAATGTAACCAGGTAATTTTTGTTGTTCAAATAAAAATTTTTGTAACCTACAAAAATTTAGTACACCTACTTACTGGACATGCCTCGTATTTTGTAAAAGTTGCACTTCCGGTTAACGGAATTTTCTTCAAATATATAATTCTAGAGCAACATTTCTAATTTATTAATATCATATAATATATAAGAGTCAGAAACCATACTTATACTGAAGTAGCTCTTTAGAGGAAAGGAAAATAACAGAACCCCTCAAAAACTCAATTTTCCCAATGTGAAAATGTTGAAAATGTTACAAATAAACGTTTTATGTACTTTTAGTGTATAGATAGTGTAGGAGTATAGAGTTTAAAGGAAATCGTTGGAACCGTTTACGAGAGAAATGTGGAAAACTGGAGAAAGAGATCAAGGAAAAAAAAAATCAAGTTTAGTAAAGTCCGGTTGGTTCACACAAACACAAAGTTACACGCACACACACAGAATGTGAGAAACCATTCGCTTAAAAACATAAAGCTCACGTATTTCTAGTGACAACTCAATGCTGAAAATTTGTGACGATTTTTCCTTACTGGGGACAGGGAGGAAGGTAAAACATTTAAAACTTTAAATATTATAGATTCTATTTGTAAAAAGTATTGGAAAATCGCATACATTATTAAAACAGAAAGTTATATATTGTAATCACCTTGAACAAAGCTTCATTACCTGAAGAAGATCTCTTAAAAAAAATATTAAAAAAATCCTTCACCTGTATATTTCATTGTTCTGAAAAGGAAAGGGGAAATTTACGTAACAGTCTACCTACATATCGATTTGTACTTTCAATCTGCATCAAAACTACTTAATACAATTACAAGTATTACGTTCACGTAACAAACACTAGCTACAAGAAATGACATTGAGCAATCTTTTTTTTTTTTTTTGCTTTTCAATTCAGTTATGTATCTATCTATGATGGCCATCATTAACTGAAATTTCAAACGTTTTTTTACGAAATCTGGTCATTCAGATAAAGATTGTATGGCGTATTAATATTAAATAGGCTATGAATTCTGGTTATATCCTAAAAACTGTTTGTTTTTTTTTTAGTAAAATATTAGGAAATATTGTGATTGAATCGAATTTTCGATATCGACACGTTTTGATGGCCCACTGGTACGAAAGAAAAAAATTGTCTAGCAAATGTACTGTCTGTTTTGATAATATCTCAAAACCATCATCGTGGTTCAATAGTTTCATTTTTTTTAAAAACACTTGACTTGCCACAGGTTGAGAGACCGCGTAAGTGGAAAAAGAAAAATCTCGTATGAAACTCTCAAACCACTTTCTCTTACTCCTGTTAATTAACAATTATATAAAATGATACGATTTTCTTTGGAATTACAATTTTATTTATTTTTACTAACATAAATTTAGAAATGGTGGGAGGCAAAAGTACCAATCCTGGCAGATAGTCCAGAATAGTAGGCCATTTAAAATGTGAAACATAACACTTAATGGCAAAAATGTTACAAATAAAATTGATATAAATACAGTTAGCATCCCAAGTTTACAGAAAATCTTTAGAATCTTTTGCTTCAAATTTGGAATTCTACCAAAGATTCTAATGTATATTAGAGTTCTATATATTATACCTTAATATTTGAAGTGGTACTTCAGAGTGAAGCTCAGCGTTACTGTTCCCTTAGAACCCTCAAAAAATCAATTTTCCATGGACATGATTTTAATATTCCTCGACACCGCTATAGGGGTATAAAGGATTCCCCAAACATTCGCTGCCGCGGCGGATGCGAACTTTCCGCGGCGGAAAATTTCCTGGCGTCGCGGGAGCGAAACAAGTTTTGCCCACACCGACGCGGTAGCGAATATTAGATCTTTCCATACTGGATTTCCTTAGTGAGTGTTTGGACATCCTACCAAAATTTATTTTTTAATAATATTTATCGTTAACGTATTACAATGTCTTCGTCTGATTCTGATGAAGAAGAAGCTCGGTTATTATGGGCACTTGCTGAAAATGTAAAAAAACAGGTAAGTGGATATATAGACATTTTAATAATATAAAAATAACACCACTTTTTTATTTCAGAAGTAAAAAAAAAAGGAAATGGATTCATGAAATTAATGAACTTCGTAATAGACACGTAATTAGAACTTCGTAAATGGAAAAAAACACCATTTTTTAACAATTCCAAGTGGCGGAACAACTCAAACAGCGGAAAAAACTCTGCATGCAGCGTTTGAGAGCGGAACGACGCTGTACTGCCGCCATAGTTGCGGAATCTGCCTCACCCAGTGTGAATACATGCATAGACCGCCATGACTATTGTTCCGCTGCGGTTCCGTGTCCGCCGCGGCAGCGAATGTTTCGCGTCGGTGTGGGGGATCCTTAAGACGAATAGACTAAGAAGAAGAAGAAGAAGATGATTTTAATAAAAGTGGTAGGTATTTATGTTTTTATATATGTACACGAAGTTAAAGAAAACTAACCGTTGGAGCCGTTTTGGGAAAATCGCGAGGGGAAAAAAACTTGAGTTGATGGATTTTATCGGATACCTTTGTAACTCCTCACGCGTTGGTCACACTGGCCTTTCGTGCTCTGAATTCAGGGTTCGATTCCCGTGAGAGCAAAGTCGGTGTTGTCCCAGCATCGTGATACAAAATGGGAAGCTACAGTTAGTAGCGCCCTAGGTAGCGAAAACCGGAACTAAACGGCGTGGGATCTGCGGCATGTTTACCGCATCGCCCTCCTATTCAAATCGCCGTCTCTGGCAAGCCTTGGCCCTTCATGGGCTGTTGCGCCATAGGGTTTCGTATCAGATACATAAACTTAATAGTTTAAATAATACGTAAACTTTTAAAATATTTTGTTCTCTCACAACAGACACCGATCATTCGCTAAAAGCACTTTTTTTTTGTACATAGGGAACCTCAAAACATGTATTTCCAGTGCAATTTTTTCTGAATTTCGAAACTTTGTAATACTTCCTCGATCGATTGCAATACTTTCTCTTAAGGCGCGTTCTCATGAGTCACGTTTAGTTGTCCGATTTTACTTGATCAGCAAAAGTTGAATACGACTTGAATCAGCGTTTCAACTGAAATCGATCAAACCGTTTCAATAACGACACGGAGCACTCTAAGAGTTGGAAGCAACTTAAGAGGTCAATTGGGTTCACACTTGTCAATACTTGAAAGATGGCGGGTTCAATAGAAAGATGCGTCACACTTCAACGATAAAGTTTGACTCGGTCAAACTTTTGTTGATCCACTACAACGTTGATCAACTTTATTGAAACAAAAGATTCTCACTAGGTTTTTCATTCAACTTCTGTTGATCAACTAAAATCGGTCAACTAAACTTGACTCGTGAGAACGCGGCTTTACTTAAGAGTAAGAGAAAGTAAAAGAAAAAAATGATGTCAAATATCGACAGAATGAAAACAGTGGATAAAAGATTGAAATAAAAACTAATAAAATATAATGTATAGAAGGCTGGTTGACAAAGAGCTGTACAGAGAGAGGGGGGGAGATAGAGAGAGAAGAACAATATCCCGTCAGCTCGCCGCAGATGAACAAAGAACACTACTTCATGTCCTTTACCTGATGGAGCACGGCAACACCATCTTTTCAAAACTTAATACCAACGCCTCTCTTGCATCTTCCCTAACTTTACGTACACTCTAGTTTTGTTATTCATCCATCCTTCTATACCTCAATTTTGTTTTTTTTTTTTTTCTATTTATTATTAACCATTTATCTAAGTACCAAGAAAAATTGCATTTTATTTATTCATATTTTTTTCCTCTCTTTCTTTTAAGTTTTGCTTTTATGATGCTGGGAAGATAATATTTTTCTATTCAGGCTCACCAGAGAAACAACATTTTTTTAAATGTTCTATCTGAACAGAAAAATATATCAAGGAAATGTTTTGCTAGTCTACTACTCACAAACTTATAAATGTGTTCATGTTTCAAGAAAAAAAACGGCGAGCTGTTCTTGAGAGGATCTTGAAAAACAAGACTGTAATATCCGAGTCCCGGATCTGTTGCTGATTATACCCAATCTGGAATGTCAAGTTTCAACTTTCTGTGATTTTTAACTTTTGATATGATTTTATTTTTGTATGGTTATAGTACTCTGCAAACAGAAGAGATTATACTGGAATGAAACATCTCAATCTACTTAGAGCACTCCTTCCAGATTAATTTCCATAAGGAAGATAAAGGGATCTGGGAAGTTTTTAAGGAGGGCATGAAATCATCCGTCTAAACCCTGAGGGCATGACTCTTGGTAGGTGCCCAGTCGTCTCAACCTCTAGATGATAGCGTCACAATCTGTCAGGAAGTGTTCTTTTTTTTTTTTTTAGAAAGTAAGCACCATCCTTTAGGGTGGAAGCACCACCCTAAGTCTGTAAAATGCACCCTGTGAGGAACCCAGCCAGCATGTGAAGCCTACTTTTTTTACTCAGACTGAATCATAGTTCAGATATTCTCTGGCCGTAACTGACCAGACAAGCCTTAGCCTATCTCGGTTCTGCGAGGGATCATTCAAAACAGTTGCCAATGATTAAATAATGCATGTATTTTCTTCAAGCGACGGCATGCTCTGGCAACTGTTTAGTTGCTTGCGATATTTATTTGCATAAATTTGAAAGAAATTCTGTGAACATGATTTAAAAAAAATTCTTATATAATGCAATTCTTATCAGTTATACCTAAATACCTAATGATATCTATGTACTAGTATTCTAATCTAGGTTATAGTAGCCACTGTAGGGCCGTTTTCGAGAACCAACACCCCCCCCCCACCAAACAAATTCATTAAAATCGCATTTCGGGTTAACCGATTGCCACCAAATTTTGATTTTTCTAGCAATGCTTCTAATTTACCTATCTTATAGATGGTGAAACCGTAAATTGTACTGAAGTAGTATTTTAAAGGAAAGCATAACGTTACCTCTCTTCCCTAAAAACATTCAAAAAATAAAACTTTATCAGAAAATTTGAAAAAAAAAATTGACAAACTTTATCTCTTCCGATAGATCGATTTCGACGTTACTCTTAGATGCCGTGGTAATGCTTACAACAAAATGTCAAATTGAGCAAGCTGCAAATTTTCTTTTTTGTGATATTTTGTTCTCAGACACACAGACCATTCGCTAAAAATAGCTTTTCTTTACTCAGGGGATCTCAAAATATGTATTTCCGGTGAAAAATTACGCTCGCAATACTTCCTCCTTACTAGGAGAATAAGAAAGTAAAAATAATTATTAGAAGAATTCATTGAAAATAGGAATGAAAAGGGGGCTGCTAAAGAAAAGGATGAAAAGACAATACTTTCATCAAACAGCACTTACAACGAAAACTTAAATTTTTCATTCACTAAACAGAAGCCTTATGTTACGATTAAATATTACAAACTATTCCAAATGGCCAAGAATTGAAATAATTCTCAAAAAGAGTAAGTGACCGCGATACCTGGAATGTTCTAACAATGATAATATTTTATAAAAGATATTATTATAAAAGACACTTGTAAAGAAAATCTTCCCCTCAACACAAAGTCCATATCTCATTCTCCAACATACATGTGAAAGCACGCTTGTTACAATACTGTCAACGAAAATGAGGACACTAATACACTTTGGACTGTTGCGCTATAAAGCATTTTTTTTTTTTTAATTTGATGCGCGTCAACATCTATGGTCATTGGCGCCCGGAGCCTTCTCAGTGCATTGCCGGCCTCCGGACAGTGTTCTCTCGTTACAGACAACACTGTGCCATCACCAAACAGTGAGCTGTAGAAGGCTCTTAGGAAGGGAAAAAATCTACGGGCAGCAACTGGACTCGAACCCGGGTCCTCCGCGTGAGAGTCCAATACGCTAACCACTCAGCTAATCCCTTCCCTCTATAAAGCATTACTACATGAACAAATATTTAATCGCCAGGGAGTCTCACAAGGAAAAAGGCATAAAACTTGGTGTGAAATGCTCATACGACTTTCTGTTATTCCCAATTAATACAAATACATTTAATAATAATAATAATAAAACAATCTTTAAAATTAAGCATTGTTTGTAAACGTTATGATAGGCTGACCAATAAAAAAATGATGAGGTTTTACATAATTCGTATATACCTAAGTAGACATTGTGGGCACATGCTGTCTCCAAAAGAAGATCATGTCGCGTCAGTTCAAATTTATTAAAATGGAATCCATAATATATTGAAAGTTAACAATAATAAAACAATGGACGTGGAAGAACCCTCTATAGTTATACATGAATAGGACTTACATTATTGAATTCCATCTTAAATATATTATAAAATAATAAATTCTTATTATTCTTATCTTATTTTGATTAAAAAATTATTATAAATTTATAAAATAATTAATCATAAATTGTTGCAGTCAACAAATTTTTACGGCATTTTTGATTTTTGTTTGGTACGTAAAATACTAAATCTAAAATTTCAACTATTAAACATCATATATTAATAATATACTTAATAGAACTTAATCACTTGAAAATGGCATGTGTTGTGCCGAAACGTTGGGGTATTAATTAAAAAAAAAAAAAAAATTAAAAGGCTAATTGGTTTTTTTATTACAACCTCTTTACAAAATTTATATAATAAAAAATATTTTAATACCAGTTTTCAAAGAACCGGGTTTTTATTTTAAAGTATTTAGGATACAAAAAAAAAAAAAAAAGGCCTTCTGGAATTACTTTTTATTCCCACGTAATTTTGAAAGCACCTAATTTGGAATCTATCATATATGCAGGCGATGGGAAATTTATTAAATTATTTTCTCAAAGAAATTAAATCAAGTACTCTGGATTTTTTTTTTTTAACACTAAAATTTCACAAAGATAAAAGATAATTTTGTAAAAATAAATAAATAAATAAATATAAACAATTACATAATAAATCAACATTCAAATACGACATTTTGATAATACGACATTATAATGGTGAAATAATTTATTTTATAATATAATATTTCTCATATGAAATTATTCTATATTTAAAATTTAATTTAATGCCTAATCATTTGTTATACCTATTATTTTTTTCCAACTTTTCGTAGGAAGAAGTATAGCGTTAATAATAAAAGAAGAATTAATACGAAAACTTTTGGTTGTAGACTCTATTCTTTTTAGTATAAAAGAGGGTGGTAATGAGCACGTAACAAATAGCCTATATATTCTTATATAGGACAGTGATTCAAAAAAGATGTACTTAAAGTTTTAGAAAGTTTTTAACTAAATATATATAAATAAATGTAATTTTTGTTTAAAAGTATATATGTAATGTAAGTAATAAGATTTATAATACTACTTGGAAAACTGTTATAATAAATGCTATTGCATGTCAAAAAATCCGTTGGTTGATAGTTGTTTGTTGGAAGGTGTAATGTAAATCGTTGTATTTAATAGATCTTGCATATCTGTGTAGATCTGAAGATGGCCGGCCACTCCTAGGCCGAAACTTCAGGAAAAATAAAAAATATATATACTGAGCCTATACTTGTTGGCAGTCCATACCTATCTCTTTTATAAAAAGAAGAATTTTCACCAGAAATACTATGAGGGACCTGAGGGGGCAAATTTAAGGTATACAGGATGATATTATAAGACTCATTAAAACCTCGCCCAAGAAAATGTCACTTTACTGAATATCCCCCATATCGATCGTAGAAACTTCCTCGAGTTATGTAATGTTCCGCTTCTTGATAGTGTACCGATACCATTACTACAGATTCGGATTGTTGTACCCAAACATTAATTAAAATAAATCTGATTACGAAATATTCTAAATACGATTTTCTATTAATGCAATATTAACAAATTTAAGTGACATATTTTTTTGAAACATCATTTTTGTTCTAAATGTTTGCAGATCTTCAATTCTTTTTTTTTTTTCAGTTCAACTGGAAAATCTAAACAAAATATAATGTCTCTTTTGAGAAAACCATACACTCCCCTTCTCCCACCGTCTGTATGCACAGTTAGTGTAAGAAATTTTATTGAAATTCCATCGGTATTTTATGGATAAAATCGTCGAAAATAATTTCAGTAAAGATGCAATTCCGGTCAACCGTTTTTTTTTAAACTCAGTATTTTGACAATAAAGTTATTTATATGATCATATTAAAATAAATGTTAAAGGTAAACTAAAATAACCTACATCCCACTCACCAAAACCACCCTTAAATGAATTTTTCCGAAGAAATGTTTGAAATAAAAGTTGTATAAGTCAGTGGGTAAACTGAATTTGCTCTGTGCAAGGCTGTATTGTCACACTGTCTGGAAAAACGCATCCTAAAGATGGGCGAACGCCCGAAACCGGTCGATGACCACAAAATGAAGCAGGCTACCATGGAAAATGTCTCTGATGCTCTCCATCAGCTCTGCGGAACCAACCACCACAACAAAAGTTGTAAGCTTTTTGTATGTGTAATCAATGTACTAAGTATAACAAAAAATTGTTCAAGCCGTTTTCGAAGAAATCTCGGAAAACTGAAAAAAAAAAAAAAAAAAAAAAAAAACGATTCAGTAAAGTCGCAGTTCCGGTAAATGATTTTCTTCAAACTCGGAAATATTGGCAACATATTTAATTCTATTTAATATTATTTACACAATACAATTATAATATTAACGTGAAAGAATATTTTAGAGGATAGTATAACCCCATCCCAACCTCTCCTCTCTCAAAAATTACCTCAAATGAATTTCCCCTGAGAAATGTTTCGAAATAAAACTTGTAGCTCTGAGTATGTGTAGATAATATATCCAAAATTAAAGAATATCTTTGGAGCCGTCCATCTAGTAAAATGGTACTTCCGGTTCGGGAATTAAAAAAAAAAACTATTAGAATCTATAAAGTACTGAAAGTTCTTTGTAAAGTTTTCCTTTTAGAGCTACAAATGTCCTGAAAACAAAATCATAATCTCCAGACGAGAGAGCAGATGAATTATGAAGAGAGAGAGAGAGGAAAAACCTCAGAGGCAACTTCCTCCCTCAATTTCATTTTGTCATTTTGAATACATGAAGCCTCGCATTATCATGGAGCAATTATGCACAATGTAGGTCGCGGTGAAATAAGGCTCGCCTCCCCTTTATCAATCATGGAACAATCAATTCACGAGGACTTTTCTACTGACCAATGCTAAGATTCCTATTGTATACAGCTTTTGGTGCAAAACACCTAATTCTCGGACTGCGAGACATCAGTTCACCAGTTTCCAAAATCTAACTTTGCTTTTTATTTGGCTATATATTTTGGCAATTAAATTATATTCAGCCACTGCACTGATCGAAGTCGTGGTTGTTTCATACTAAATTTATATATATATATGTGTGTGTGTGTGTGTGTGTGGCTCTGAGTAGCTATACTTTGGCACTTAGGATTCTAATAAGACTAGCATATACAGGGTGTCCCATTTAAACGGGCCACTTTTGAAATAACTCTCTTAATCCAAACCTGCTTAGCAATTCCGGCAGACATGATACGGTTAGCAACTTCATCTGTTGGGCAGAGGCTGCGCTTGTGCCGGTTAAGCCGAGGAGATCATTTTGAATAAATAGGAATTTTTTTTTTTTTTTTTATAGATTTTTGTAAATAAACTGGAATATTGTTTTGATTTAATGATGTTTTACCTGATTTTTAAGTCCCTAATGGTTCTAAAATAGGTTTTTAAGTGTTGTCAGCATTTGAACTCACTTATTTATTAGAAATTAATAAGAAAATCCGCTTTTAATTTTAGTTTATGAAACAAAGAAATAGGGGGAAAAAACGACGAAAATTGAATCTATGACTAATTATCTCGGCAACGGTTTGAAATATTGAAGTGAAATTAACGGCATTACTCTTCATTTTTTTTTTTTTAGTAGTTTTCAATACAGTAGTAAAAAGTGGGGATCAAAAGGAAATCGCAACTTTCAATCACCGATTTCAGTGTAAGGCGGCAATAAAAGTCAAATAACAACAGCACCATCATAAACTAGAGCGCAAATACTTCAACAACAAACGTTATGTTCATTTTTTTTTATATCTTTCTTCGTTTAAGAGTTATTTCAAAAGTGGCCCGTTTAAATAGGACACCCCGTATAACTTAATCAAGGTCATTTATTATTATCAGCTGCTAACCCTTAATATTGTCCATTTCTGTTGGAGTGCAACTCGACAAGCAGAACTTAGTGAGTTCAATAAATTGTTATCAGATAACTGTTCAATCACTTATTATCAGATAACTCTTGACATGGAAGATAGATATAAAAAAAAATGCTATATAACCCAAAATGAATTATGTCAACCAAAATTATAAATCCCTGGGATAATACCAAATAAAAGTGGTGCCATTTGTATTTTTCTGTTTATATATTTTGTATTATTTTAATTAAATAACTTTTATTCTCTGAGTCTTATTAATAATAACTATTTAATTATTCTTACTAGATCGAAATAAAAATAAAACGGGCTTATCAACCATTGAAATATTAATTGAAGACGAAACTGTTTTGCTGGACCGACCAAATTGACCAAATATTATTATTATGCAAATTGTGATGAGGGCACCTGTATCTAATTATTTATTATAATCTTCAATGTATACAATAATAGTGAATAAAGAAATTGCTCGATTAAGGTAATTGATAAAGAAGACAAAGTAATAAAACAAAGAGCAAGGCAAGATTAGCACCCATCAGGATAGGAAGTTATGTTTAATTAATGATAATTAAATATATTTGGCAGAGTTTCAGTGATTTCAAATACAGCTATTTTCTTCAAATAAAGAAAATTATCTAAAGCTGAGAAGATAAAAACATCCTTTCTACACTGCAATTCTAAAAAGTAATTAAGTAAAGTCTGATTTTCCAAGGAACATAATTTAACATAAAAGTGACAGTGCCTAAATGTTGTAGTTAGTCGTGGAAAACCATGACAAAACTTCTAAAAAATTTCATTAAAAAATGATACTTTTTGGCACATTGGAACTTTGACCGGATATCCTCAAGCCGGCTCAAGGCATACGCGAGAAATGCAACCGCGTAAGAGCTTCGCGCTCAAGAGGGGAGAAGCCGCCCCGCGTCAAGTATATTTACACGAGAAATATACAAAATAATTTTAATGAATAGTATCTTGAATATGGTCCAAAAAATGGGAACCATATATTTTTATGTACAATTCTGTATCTGTATGTGTTTGGGGATCCGGGATTGTGATGTGTATTCGTTCGTAGAACGTAGATATGGTTGAACTTACGAATGTATTATTGTGAGTTTATATGTATCAATTGTAAATTTATATGTACAGTAAATTATATATATATATCCTTCTGTGTTGTATAAATAATGTCAATAGTATATTACATTCCTTTCTCTCTCTATACGTACTTAGTTCCACTAAGTTCGCTTGACGAAAAGATACTCTTAATTGAAAACCTTATTTTTGGCAAATAATACATTTTTGTAGAACATCAAAATGAAACTGATTTTAACTTATAGTTTTTCTTCAATATATCATTATCCAAAATATTTTGCCTACACTCAGCCCCCAACAATAGTGTGTTAATTTTCCGTTCCAATTTTATCTCTCTATTAACTAATATTAATAATGTCGAGAATAATATCATTAAACTTCAAAGAAGATAATAATATAATTATGAAAATCATGATATTATTAAAATTAAAAAAATAACTATTTCAATATGTTATCGAGAGGGACCCCGCGCAGAACGTTACGTAGAGTCCCCGGCGCTTCCTAAAGTCGTCCCTCCCCTATCCTTAAAGTTATCAAGTTTGAACTTATCACAAATCTTTCGCAACTCAGCAAATATATAGAAACACCAAGCAAGTTGGAACAAACATTTTTTTCTATCTATGAAATATATAATAAACATATAAACTACTGAAATTACATAAATGAAACGCTAAGGTGATGATGAAATTAATAGTAAGTATTGTGTTTTGGTGAATGACATGGATTGAGAGATTTTTTTTAAAACACCTGATCATACATATTCCATGATAGATAGAATTTTATTCAGAGATTCATTAACAACAGGAGACCGAGTATATATATATAAAAATGATGAAAAATTAATTCAATCCAGATGTGGATGGAACCAGATTTATAAAAGATATTGGGCGTCTTTACAGTGCACACAGATGAAAAAGCTTAGAAATAGTTGTGGTATCTTTAGCCAATGATAATTCTTGATACACTATTCCATATGTAAGAAATAATTCTTTAAACTTGGCGTGACAACTATCAAGAAATAACCATTCAAAACAAATTTATTTTTGTTATACTGTATATATAAGAAAACAATATCTCTTGGTAGATCAGTTTAACAGAGAAACAAATGTAGCAAAATTTATCTCTCCGCCCTTTCAAATCAAAAAGTAATAAAATGTCACGCTAACTCCCTCCTCCATTTCTAAAAAGAAGGTACAGCCATTCACGGTGACCCATATCTATCTATGGTAAAGACGTCCATAATTGATCCTTCAAGTTTGCCACATAATAAAAATCTTGTGTTATTGCATTTCTAACAGATAAATTTTCTTCAAACTTAGAACCCTATTAATCGTTTCTTTGCCTTAAATTACCAAATAAGGTTAAGATATAACCGTTAATCAGAAACGCTTACGACTAAAAAAGCATTCTTCAAAAGACCTGTTCCCGCGCAATACATCCTAAAATCAATTTCTACTTTCTTCTAGTGCTAATTAAGAGGAAGTATTACGAACGTTGTCAAATGTTCGAAATTGATTTCTCACCGGAAATATATATTTTGACAAAAAATATAATCAACAAAAATACCAGATTATGACAATAAGGTTTTAGTAAATTGCCACTCTCTGTGCGCACGCGCGTTTGTTTGTATGAACAAAATACATCAGAAAAGGAAAAGTCGCAAGAGCTCAAACTCAAACAAACTTGGTATTCCGTTTGGAATCCTGATCACTGCATCTAAGATATGTAGGTTTTGGTCGAAAAATAACATCAACCGGAACGGCGACCTTTGAATGTTCACACCCCCCCACTCTCACACCATTTTTGCTACTTTACAGACAAGGTTTTTGAGTATTTTGGTATGTACATTTCCAAACGTATCATTTTTATTGGGTACAATTTTTGAAGAAAACTTTCTTTACGAGTTTCTGAGGAATCTGTGACTTCAAATTTCAAATGTTACTTGACAATAATACGAATGCAACATATTGCAGAGATGAAACAGTGTATATTGTAAATAAAAACACCATTACCATTATTATTAATATTATTATTATTATTTGTCTGTGGGGTGGGAAACCCTACGCTATCCAAAGCCTCACTGGGCCCATATAACTACCCCAAGAAAAACAACAACAAACCGGGTCCAGAACAAAAATGTAGACCCGGATCTAATCCATCTAAGATTCACCGCACGTCGTATAAATCGGCCAATAACCTTAAGCGGAAATAGCCTTAAGCTCTTCCACAGACATCTATTCCGACCAAAGGTCTTCCGAACTAATTTCCTCACAACCCAAGCAATCAGTCATAAATAAGATGGATGGGTGTTTCCTCCTCTGTCTCACAGACTCTACAAAATGGATCCGGCATGAGCCCCATTAAAAAAAAAACCATAAGATGTACCCTTATAAATCCTTTTCAATGAAGAAATAATATAAATCAATAATAAGATTTATTCGTACAAAATATTGCGCAATGAACTGAAGCTGATTTTAAGCTGTAAATGAGATTTAACGATGATGCTATTTAAACTTCTATTCAAAATCCCAATCTCCTCGCCAAAAGTTAATTATAATATCTGTCTAGACATATTTTCACCCTTTTATTATCAATGTGAGCAGTAACAATATAATTAAGGAAGTAAAAATAGTAATTTGCTGTATGTAATTAGTTTCAGGAGTAAGACAATTTTTACCTTTCTACATTGCTCATTGTATTACATTAGTGAAAGGAACTAATTAGACAGAATACTAATCCCAATGTAATTATTTAGAGATTATATATATATATATATATATAATAATTAGTTAAGCAAATTTTCAAATTACTAGAAGGTCTGGGTAATGTTTAAAAAATTATCAATGTTAAAATAGAGCCAAAAAATAATGTAAGGGATCCGCAAAGTAATGTAATAAATCGTAGTTATTGATAATTAATGACTAAGCGTGCCAAATTTCCTATACACTGTCGACGGAAGACGAAAGAAATTTCCTGAGGAATTTCGAAACACTGTACTTATACTCAAAAACC
>JAAEAF010007640.1:0-43704 GCA_011037195.1 Triatoma infestans | reverse complement strand
TTTGTTTTAACACTTTACTAAATAATTTTTTCACTTTTTCGCAATTTTCTCAAATATTGCTCCGACAATTTTCTTGAAACTTCGTATATATACTAAACATGCTAAGATCTACATCTTTTATTTAAGACATTTCTCTGGGAAAATTCAGTTAAGGGCACTTTTAGGGGAGGGGGTGGGGTTACAGCTTTCTCTAAAGTGGTATCATAGTTGATTATACAATTCTATCATCCAAACAAAATTAATTAGAAATAAATAGATGGCCAAAATGGCTTTTACTGAACAGTTTTCGACGAATTTCGTTATATTTGGTACACAAACTATAACATTTGTCAATTATAATTTTGAGAACAGGAGTAAGAGAAAGTTGTGTGAGTGTTTCACACCAGATTTTTTTTTGGCTACTACGCCGGCAACTTTTCATTTTGCCCTAGTATATTGATGAAATTTGTTATTAGAATGAATTTTGCCGAAACATTTCTACCAATTTTTCTTCTCAAGGGCCGCCAGAATACACATGCTAGTGGCCTTTCCATTTTACCTAGGAATATGTGAAACAGCACTTCCTTCACATTTAGTTGCATATGAAAATGAATTGTAATATTGAATTAAACATTCTCGCCCTGATAAAAATATTCTAGCTCTTTGAAATACTTTCCTCAATTAATGTCAATATTCATTTATTTTCGGACTCGTGTGTTTCTTTTTTGTGTGTTTTTTGAAGGAGCACAACAACTAAGTTCCTTTGCCACTGACGTTTAATCTGAAAGTAGGCACTAAAAACTATGCGTTCTATCTAACCTAACCTTTACACAAGCAATTTCTTAATCAATATCCTACAATCTCTCTATATATATATTACATCTATAGAAAATAATATATTTACTCTATATACATGTTTCCTAGTATCTAAATGGGGGATGGGTGGGTGAAGTACTCAATATTCCTTGCACCATAAATCCTAAACCAAATTTCATATTTACAGCTTTGTTAATCGAATCTAAATTCCGATTAACTAGCTTTAGCCAGATCGCTGTAAAGAATCCCATAATAAATTTCAGAATATATATTTGAATATCTTGTGATTTTCTATTTGTATTATTTAAACATAAAGTCGAAACTAACAAAAAAAGAAATGGAATTCCAGACATGAAATAGAAAAATGTGATGACATACAATTACAAAAATTGGATATTATCGTCAATACTTTAACCACTTGGAAGCAAGATTATTTCCTGTGTCAAAGTTTGTAAATACCCCAATTATTGTGGGTTTACAAATTATTCCTAACCCTGCAATGTCAAATTTTCGAGTCTGGTTTTCACTTGGAAATACACGTTTTAAGGTCCTACCCGGGTGCTTAAAAGTGGTAATTTTGAAATTGCTGTGTGTCGTGTCAGTATAACATAAAAACACGGTATACTGAGAATACTGGAAGGTCATGAAACTCCCAAGTGTCGTTTTTAATTTAGATTCTTCCAGCTATATATGTAGTTATTTATTTATTATTATTTTTTTGTTCTTAGGGTAATGTCCCATAAAATGAAGCAGGACCCACATAAATATTATAAAAATATATATTACTAGCTAAGCCCGGCACGCTTAGCTGTGGCTCAATCTGATTTTAATTATTAGGGAAGTAAGTAGAAGTATGATAGTAAACATAAATTCGGCAAGAAAACACTTCATTCAATTAATTACTCTACTTTGCGTTGCTGTGCACTGAAAGGAAAGAAAGAAAAAATGTTTTTAACTGAAAGAATGTTTTTAAGAGCGCTGTTCTACCTCCTTCCATCAACGTAGCAGCATTACCTGAAGAAGCAAGGGCTAACGCAATATGGCCATTTGAACGGATTTTAGCCAGGATTAAAGAAATTAAGAACGTTTTTCCAGTTCCACCTGGAGCGTCCAAAAAGTAAGTCCACCGGATTGGTTGGTCACAGCTTGTATGATGGTATCAAATGCTAGCTTTTGTTCTTGAAGAAGTTTCAGTGTATTTTTTTGGACGAATAGCTGTAAGTCATTTCTGGTGTATGATTATTACTCGCTGAGCAGTTCTCTCTCGAATGTGGCACTGTTACTTTCAATAGTGCCAACAATTTGCCACACATTGCAAGAAAAAGATTCTCAAAGAAGATTAGCACTTCATTGTATATTTCTTCTGTGAAATCCAAGCTAATATTGCGTTTCTTGGCGTATTCTGTGCAGAATATCTTCGGCAAAGAGCGCGCCACGATCGCAACGCGTCTGCGTCTGTCTATTTCTGCCAAACTCACGAAACGCTCGGAATTTCCCGTTTCCGTGGGAACTTCGGAATAAAAAGTATGTATAAACACTCTTATATAGAAATGTAACGTTGTGTAAAAATTTCAAGTCAATCCATTGATTACTTTTCGAGTTTTGTGGCCACAATCATACAGATGCTGAATTTTTATATATATAGATTAGTTTATAATAATGAAGACAAAGATATATATATATAAGTGAAAATTACACATAATTTAAATTTAATAGATAATACAATTAAACTTCTTAAATTAAATTTAACTTTTACAATTTAATTAAAATTAGTAGAATGGAAACTAAATCTGCCAAGGCAGAGATATTAGCATAGCATTTATTATTAATAACGATAAAATGACAATAGCTTATGAGCCCTAATAACAATGATAAAATAAATAGACCCTTATCTCTTTATAGTCCTTATAACAATTTATAATTAAAATAGACAACCTTAATTACAATATTTCTTAGTCGCATATATTGTCGTATTATTATTAGTCGCTTATATAAATTTACTTTTAATTCTTAGTTATTTTTTTTTTATTTCCTGTACAAATATAAAAAACAGTTGAGTAGTAATACAATAGTATAATACTTAGACAATAATAACAGTTATTGTTATAAATGGAAAAATTACTGAAAAAAAAAATCTGGTGTGAAACACTCACACAACTTTTTCTTACTACAGTTTTCAAAATGGTAATTAACAAATTTTATAGTTAGTGTGCCAAATTTAATTAAATTCGTTGGTTTTTTTTTTTATAGAGAAAATAGCGAAAACTGAGAAAAAGTGTTCAATAAGAGCGACTTCTGGTATACTAATTTTCTTGAAACTTGGAATTTTGGCGATCTATTTATTACTAATTAATTTTGTTTAGATAGTAGAATAGTAAAAACAACTATGATAGTACTTTGGAGAAAAAGATAACCCCACACCTATCTCAAAATCCCCCCCTTAAATGACTTTATCAGGAGAAATGTTTTAAATAAACGTTGTAGCTCGTTATATGTGTAGTGTTCACATTACCAGTTTAAACAAAATAGTTCGGGGTCGGTTTAGAGAAAATAACAGAAAACATACTTCCTAGTAAAAACGCACTTCCGTTCATCCGATGTTCTTTAAACTCGAAATTTCATTAACATATTTAATTCTAATTAATATTATTTAGATGATACAGTTGTGTATAGGAAATCCTTACCCCCACTTTTACCCCAAAAGTGCCCTTAAATGAATTTTCCTAAAGAAATTTTTCAAAAGCAAGTCGAAGCTCCATTATAGGTGTATTTGATATATTAAAAAGTTGGCTTTGGAAATAGTTAATAAAAAAATTATTTGGTTTAGGGATTTGTCCGATTGGATTAACAAGTTAGACAGTAACATTGGGTTGAATGTGCATTCACCGGAGGAGTTTTGTAATGAAATTAATGCCATACAGAACGCTTTGGTGCAGTATTATAGAAAAACTTTTATGAATAGTGCGATTAATAGTACTTACCATAAGATCTATAGTAGATTATCGTTTAATGTTGACTATATTAATATTGGCCTGGATGTATTAGATATAGGTCTTATAGTGAAGATCAGAGGGGAACTGCTTGATTTAAACTACAGGCCTTATACACAGGAGGGAAATTATAATTGTAGTATGTGTAATGTGGCTGCAAATGACGATGTATTCCATTTCTTGGGTCAGTGTGCCATATTGAATTTTAGTAGAAAAAAGTATTTCTTTAGGGAGGTGCTAGCGGTTGATGAAATGTATTTATTGAATGGTAATAATTGGTTGGCATTGATTGGGTACATCAAAGAGTCAATGTCATACAGAAGGTCTCTTGCAGAAAATTTTAATTTCTAAATATATTATTACATATTATGATAGATCAGTCTCCCCCTTCTATTGTTGTTGTCCTTTTATTTAGTTATTAAATTAACAAAAAAAAAAGAAAAAAGAAAAAATGCCCAGACGTCTATCTTATTATTTACAGAGTTTTACTTTTTATTCGGTTTGTAATTAAAAAATTATATAAAAAAAAATAAATAAAAAATCAATTGAGAAAAAAAAATTATATACATAGGTAAAATAATTGTGTTAATAGAATATTGTCCTGAGTTTTGAGACATACACTCCTGACAGACGATTAACTATCATGTCAGCAATCATGCTGTTTATGTTTAAATTGTATTACGTTAAATTGAGTTTATTAGCAAATAAAGTATGTGTTCTATCTATCTATCTATCTATTATCAAGTTTAAAAAAAATCGGGGGCTGTTTTCGAGAAAATGACAAAAAACTGAAAAAAAAAAAAATTAATAAACTGACACTTCCGGTTAAACGATTTTTACGAAAAGCTTATTTTCAAGTTCTCCTGGTAATACTTTAACGAAATATTAAGTTTGAACATTTTGTGATTTTTTTTTGTTTTTTGTTTTTGAAATATTCTGTCCCACACATGCACTCACATACAAATACACCAATAGCAGAAAAATCACTTTTTTTTTGGATTCAGGGGACCTCAAAACGGATATTTTCGGTGAAAACTTAATATCAAAAATTTGACAAGATTACAATACTTCCTTTAATATGAGGAAGTTAGAGAAAGTATTAAAGAAATACTCAGAAATTTTCTATCTCTGTTGTTGGCCTAGATTTTGTTTAATTTTATTACTGAAGTCATTACGAATCATTAATATAAAATGGATATTTCCGGTGAAAACTCTATAATGAAAATTTGGCAGTATTACAATACTTCCTCTTATTAAGAGTAAGATAAAGCAAAAAAAAAAAATATATATTTACATATTTATTTATAATCAATATGCCAATTTCTTATAGATTGATTTATTCTTCTTTAATGGAGTTTCTCAGTTTTAGAGCTGCAAAGTAGTAAATATTATTGAGTTGATCCACTTCTTTATTATTAATAAATTTTCCTCGTCATCTTAGTTTATGTACTTATTTAAATACTTTTCTCTATATTGCCCATAAATAGGATACTAAAATAAAAATTGTTTTCTAGTTTCAGGAGTTTGCATGTTACATATTGTGCAATTATTTACCTCTTCGTATACATGATTACTGGCATTATTGTAGAGTTTAAATTTTACAAGATGATATACACCAATTTGGCTAATAATTTTCAACTTAAAGTTATTAAATTTCCTACTCAGATATTTCCCATCGCCCCTTAGACAGCTAAATAACCCTATAACGTGGGTAGAATTTACAATTTCAGTATAGGTTCCACGACTTTGGAAACAAAATAATGTTTTATTTTCTCGTTAATATTTTTATGTTCTGTTGCAAGATTATTTAAGCCCACTCATGCAATTAACGCCCACCATCTGAAGTTTACTTTTATAGCTGTACCAGTTATATTTGTGCTGGTTGCCTCCCCCACCCAACGCTATTAACCTATCTAGACATATACTTGGGAGTTTAGTTCTTCTAAATTTGGCACATAAATAAGCTAAAAAAAAGTAAAAATGCTCTTTTGAACACCTGTGCTCAAACTCTTTCACAGAGCCCAATTCCACCAATCGCATAAAATGATTTGTTGAATTCTTGGGCGAGATATATATAAATTTATAATGCCTTATAGACACATGCGATTTTATCACATATGCTGAAAATCTATGATTCAAAGCCAAACTGAATTCACCATTGATTTATGTTATGTTCTTTTGGTATCTATAGAAGCTGATTTAGATTTTATTAATAGATTTCTTATATTTGTGGCGTCCAAGGAGGTTTTTTTCTTAATGATGTTTTGTTAAACTGAGCTGTACGGTAACAGGGAAATACAAGATAATTAAATTTATTGTATTGTTCCACCTGATTTTTATAAATACCAGGGGGCTTTATCGCTCAGTATTTAATATTGAAGTCAATTAATTATAATACTAAGTTTTAATATGTAATACTATATTTGATGATATATCGCATTCTTATTTAGATAAATATATCTCAAAAACAGAAATAATTTTGTCGTTAAGAAAATCAAAATATATGAAATCTCCAGGTAATATCTGACGCTATAGTTACGAATGTTTCAAACATTTACCAAAGAATTGGCTAATTATTTAGAAGTATTATTCAATAAAATATTTGAAACTGATGTAATTCCAAGCTAGTGGACTACTATTACGTTTATGATGCATAAGAAGGGTGACAAATCAAACCAAGAGAATTGTAGAGGTATCGGTTTATTAAATTGCAAAACTAAATTATTTACGGAAATTCTATTATTTCGCTTTCAAGAATGGAGTAACAACTTACAATTAATCCCAGCAAGCCAAAATGGTTTAGGAAAAATCGCGGTGGTTCATAACATATTCATTTTCAATTTAATAATTCAAACTCATTTTTTGACTGCGTAAGAAAAATTTGTTTGTATCGTACGTATATAGATTTAGACGAGCGTTCGACAGTTTGGACCATACTTTGTTAGAGGGGGGAATTATACAACCTTGGTCTTAGAGGCAATTATTTAGAATAATTAGAAATATAATATATTCTTTAGCAAAAGTGAAAATTAAACTTGCCTATCGTATGACTTCTGGGGTTAATAAATACCGAGGGTGTCATCCACGGGGAGGTTTTAGTCCCCACTACTTTTTGTTTGTTTGTAAGTGATATAGAATATTATTTTAAACTTCATAATGCTTTTGGGATAAATATGTCTAATAATAAGGAAATAATGTTTTTAAATTATGCTAATGATTTTAAATGCGTATATGGCATTTAAATTAAATTTATTACACATTTATTGTAAAAATAATAAAATTGTTTAAAACGTAAACTTAATATAAATATTTTTAACTTAATATAAATATTATTTTAGAAAGATATAAACAACAATTATTCTATAGTGACATAGATAGAAATATTAGTTTACCGTTTAAACTATTTAATGAGAATTCTTCTTTACAATAATATAGTGTTTCTCAGCAATATTTAAATTTAAATGTTTCATTTAATTTTACAAAAACCTTTGCTCAAATTAGCCTTTCTAGACCATAGTTAATCAAAATCTCTGTAGGTAATATATATCTTATATAATTAATCCAAGAAATATTTGTACACTTTGTACTTTAAATTAATATGAAAACTTGACCCACTTATTTATGACTTGTCTAGTTTATGAGACATTTAGAGATCACTTATGCATTAATAAAAGTGTGAATGCAATCAACGAACTAGTTAGAATTGTTCATAATTTTAATAAGAAAAATATGTGTATTATTTATATCTTTATTAAAAATATGTTACAAATCAGATCTTTTATTCTTTATGACTAGCAACTACTAATATTTATGATTTTATTTAATTTCTTTAAACCAAGAAGAAGATGTATTTTAACGTTTGTAACAGCAACCAAAGAGAGAACAGAAACCAAAGACAGTAAGAGGAGAGAAACAAATCCAAGCACTCTCTCGGATTGGAGTGGGAGAACCAGTATAAATAATCCGACAGACAGTCCATAAAAACACAGTTCAATACATCCAATCACTATGTGTCATTACCCATTTACCATTCTACCTTAAACATTTCTCTATTGCAAAGTCCAGGAAGTCTGTGTCTCTTAATTAATATATTAATTAACTAGTGTTAATTCCGTCTTCTTATTTTTATCAACCAGACAAATTCTCTCCACCTAACATATCCATAATACTTTTATTGCAAATTGTATTTATTTTCTGTTGTATTGGAAATAGAGTTACGTGTTACAATTACAGTGACTTGAACCTCTATACACATAAATAATAAGTACAATAAAAATAAATAATTATAATAGAGTTAGCTTTATTAGAATTTATTTTTTTAATAATAACTTGGTGTCTCCAATCTAGAGATCCCATGTCCCCAATCTTATTCAATTCGGTATTAGAAATGGCAATCCGCAAAATCTTTATCAGTCTGGGGAGGTGGCTGTATCTATAAATCGTCAGATACAGTTTTTAGCCTATGCAGAAAATTGTTCTTATAGCGGCGCTATCAGTAGCGGCACTAAAAAATACTTGTCAGGAGTTAAGGTTCCTAGCCGAACAGTATGGGGACTGGACATTAATGAGGAAAAACAAAGTAAATGATGACTAATCGAAGATTAATAAGATTTGTAGGCCGGTGAGCAATGTTTTGAAGAAGTTCAAGAATTCAAATATCTTGGTTCGATTCTCACATCTAAAAAAACGCGATCATGGGCGGAAACATATGTTTTGAAGCAATATGGCCAATTCTTCGGAAAAAAAACATCTCCCGATAGGCAAAGGTGATCATGTATAAAACAGTCCTCAGACAGTCATTATCTATGGTTCTGAGATGTGGACCTCGATTTGTGCCGATGAAGTTCGGCTTAACTTCTGGGAGACAAGTGTTCTGCGGACAATTTATGCTCCCGTCATAGTCAATGGAGTTTATCAGATCAGGATCTGATTTGTTCGAGACACCTGGCGTAATTTGTTGAGAGAGGCCAAGGACATGTGAATCGCAGAGCCTATACATTTGGCAGCATTTGATTTGGTTTTATTTCATAGGTCAAATTAAATTTCAATTTAAAATAAAATAATAATAATAACTGTATTATCTGCTGTAAGAAAATGTCATGTAGAGTTTCACGCACCAGATTTTTAGTTTTTTGTTTTTTTTTCATCACTTAAATAAACGACATATTGAGATTAATATTTTTTTATTTTACAATTATTCCCCATACACTTTCAGCAATATTTCGTGGATTTCACTGATTTTTTATATCCTCTGCAATTAAAAATCTAATCACTGAGCGTTGTTCTTCCGAGGTGCAATGTTCGAGCGGACTCACCATTGTTTACTAAATACATTTAAGGTTATGCTTACCAAATACTCTCAAACAGCTGTTGAGAAACTAAGTACAAGGAAGCCAACTTGACGCACTGAAACTATTGTATTGATTAAACAAATCGTTTCTGAGCTACAGCCATTTGTCTCGTTACTTATTGAATGACCCTCTTAATATAGAATATATCCACTTATGGCAAAATTAAATTAAAAATATCTGTCAGATACTAGCCCTTCAATATTTTGAATTCCGCGTAGCGCTTAATTATTTGTAATTATTTGCAATGTAAATAATATTATATGAAGCAAACAGGAAGTCAATTTTATCTCAGAGAAAATAAAAATACTTATTTATGCATTTTGCCAAGGCCTTTTATTTTACCGTCATCTTCAGTGCTAGTGCATTATTAAAATAGGGTTTTACATGCGTACATAAGAAATAGATATAAATATAAATGCTGTTAAATCTATAAATATGATAAAAGTAAATAAAGTAAAATATTGAAAATAAAGTAAATAGCACATACATTTAATGTTTCCATTGCCAAGTAAAAACTTGTAAATTTTTGATACGCACATTGCCCACGTTCATTCACAATAAGTTTTCTTTTTATATCCATTGCATATTATTAAGTTTACCATTTTAATATAAATTTAACATGCGTATATATATGAACATATAGGGTAAATAATGCCGCTATATTCACTAGAATTAAATGTGTGCGTGAATATTATATAGAACAGGATGTTTGGAGGCAGCATATGGTTTGGTTATATTTCACAGAATAAATTAAATTTCAAGATAGAATTAACCAAATTTATAATGTAAAGATATGCTGGGCTAATGTTTTCATAAAATTAAAAAAAAAAAATGTATGTATTAAGATTATACAAATAAAAGAATGAAAAATATTTGAGTTTCCGGGACGCGTCAGTGTTTGCTAGAAACCGACGTTTTGCCCATACTGCAATAAGCCTCTTTAGGGCCGATGTAGTATGAGCGAAACGTCAATTTCTAGCAAACCATTGACCGAAACTCAAGTGTTTTTCATGAAAATGGCCGCGGTAATCTAAAAGATCAAATAAAAGAATGTTGCTTACAGGCTTATATGCAGAGTTTATCATACGATATTATATTTATGTTTAGACTCTTTAGAGAGTTTCTATACATATGATGCCCTCTTTAAATTATCAGTTCAACTGTGAGCTTTTCTAGAAATCCATCTCTTGTCTTACGATATATTAGTAATTTTTCATAACTGCTAGAAAAAAACGGGGTACAGCTGCTGAAGCTATGCGCGCACAATGTGAAATAGAATGGGAAGATGTCCTTATCACCTCTGCGTTGGTTCACAAAATATAATTGTGATGATAAGATCTTAGAAAGAAAGACAGATTCAGGGCGGCCATCATGTGACGTTGATGAGGGTTTATAGGGAAGCTTTCGAGTCGGTATTAGATTTCACTGACGCGGAATCTACCCATCTACATCCTATGGGAAAGGTAAAAGTGAGAAGTAGGATAAACCTACACCTCAGTAGGCTGCCAGGAGAATAGATACTTGCCAACTTCTCTTAAAAAATCCATCTTTCATGCGCTTCTACAAAAAAGAATAGTGACTTGTTATGAGAAGTGGATTTATAGGCAAAATCCCCTGAGTCAGGTGGGATCGCGGCAAAGGTTGGATCGCGGTTGAACGGTTGGTGCAAGAGGGTGCTTTGAGAAAAAGTTGATGTTGTAAGTTTCTGGAACTATGTAGGAGTAATTCATCACGAATTAGTTTCTGGTCGTGGATTCTCGATGAATTCCTGTCTTTATTGCCACCAACTAGATAGAATGTATTCACAATTGGCCCAGCGTTAACCAGCTTTAGTCAATCGCAAGCAAGATGACGTTCAGCCACACACTCCCGTGTCAGACTACAGAAAATATTGAAGAACCTGATGGCATTTAGCTATAGATCAGACTTAGCTTCAGCCGACTGCCATTTGTTTCGGCCAATGGTTATTTTTATAAGAAAATATTTTATTTGATTCTGTTGAAGTAATAAACTAATAAAAGACTGGCGTATCTGTGCTTTCATACACGTTTTGATTTACTTTTCTTACTCCTTTCTCTCTTATTCCTGTAAGAGAAACCATTGCGATTTGTACTTTTCAAAATGAAGTGTTTCCGGAAATACTCTTGAATGCGAATGTTTTTTTTTTGAATTGTCTGTGTGCTGTAAATGTGTGTGTAAGTGTGAACAAAATATATCGTATAACTCAAATAAAAAACGCAGGAACTAAAACATGAAAGTCCGTTTAAACTGCCATTGAATCTGTTACAAAGGTCAGAGTTGTTACAAGTTTTTCAGTTGTTTTTTTGCGATTTGCTCGAATACAGCGCCAACTATTTTCTTTCAACTCTAAATACTATATATACACATAAATGCCTATTACTTTTCTTTGAAACATTTCTCCAGGAAAAAGGACTTTTGAGGGTTCTGGTGTATAGGTAAGCTTTCGTCTCAAGTACTACTTCAGTATAATGTACATTGTAAAGCCTATATTATAATACTAAGATTTAACATTAAATATAATAGAAACTCGAAAAGATCTGCTTGATTACTCATAATCCGAATGTGTCCCACACACACTCTCTCTCTCTTCAATAAATATTTATACCTTGATCTAGTGGCTAGCACACTTGCCTTTGATACGCGAATTCAAGATTCGATTCCCTTGAAAGGTAGTGTTGCCCCAAAGTTTTGAGAAAAATTGGAAAGCTACAGTTGATAGCGAATCTAGGTAGCGAAGGCTAAAATTAAATGGCGAAGGAACCGTAGCGTACTTACCATACACCTCTTGCATCATAAGTTAGATTTAAATTTATTGCTAGAAAACTGATTAACCGGAAGTGCAACTATACAGAATAGTTTCATAGGAATTTCCTGGAAAATGGCACCAATGATTTTCTTTAAACTTGGAATGCTTACTGTATAAAGATAAATCAACCATTTCTATTTGAAACTATTTTTGGGGGAGAGAAAATTATGTTAGTTGAATTTGTGTGCTAGAGGGGGGCTAAGACTCAAAAACTTACATTGCACAAACAGTATCATTGATCTAGATTGATGCGCTCTCATACTGTCTGCTATTTAGCCATGTTCTTCACTAACTGATCCTAAAATTAACGTGTGCACTAACGTTAAGTGCAATTATATGTTTTTCAATAATTCCAGATCAATAGAAAATTCAGCAACTAAAATCATGATCTTTGCAATAACAGAATAATCGCTGGCGGTTTCACACTAGATTTTTTGTATACATTGTGTGATTAAATATATTATTAAAAGTTTATCTTCCCGTAAAACCCCTGGATTTGACTTAATAACTACTAATATACTCAGACAACTGCCAAGATGTGCTCTTCTATTTTTAACTTACATATATAATTCCGTACTAAGAACTACTTATTTTCCTTCATTGTGGACACAAAGATGATCCCCAAATCCAGAAAACCGTTGCATGGTCCTCACTCCTACCGGCCAATATGTCTACTTCCCGTAATGTCCAAAATCCTAGAAAAACTCTTACTTAAACGCATAATTCCTATCCTAGAATCTTCAAAAACCCTTTCCGACCATCAGTTGGTTTCAGGCAAATGCACTCCACTATACAACAAGTTCATCGTGTTGTAGACGCCGCAGCATCCTCCTTTGAGAAGGATCAATACTGTACAGGGGCCTTCCTTGATGTTTCTAAGGCTTTCGACAAGGTGTGGCACCCTGGACTGCTGTGGAAACTCAAAAGTATCCTACTATATACCTATTTCCTTATTCTTAAATCATACCTGAGTGACCGGTTTTGCCAAGTCTCTCAGGGTTCTTCGTTTTCTCCCTATTTCCCTGTGAAAGCTGGAGTACCGCAAGGTAGTATCCTAGGTCCACTTTTATACACAATGATTTTATGCTGACCTTCCCCTACATCCTAATACAGTAACATCAACCTTCGCTGATGATACTGCTATTCTTTCCTCCCATACCGAACCTACTATTGCCTCCAGTCATCTTCAAGATCATCTTTCCTTAATAGAAGAGTGGTGCACGAAAAATTACCAATGCTCCTTTTATGTCTCCAATAAAACCTTACATAATGACCTATCCATTCCATTTGTATCCGAACTAATTAAATCCCGCTATCAAAGATTCCATAACTCCCTGTCCCATCATCATAATCCTTTGGTTCAACAACTTTCTAGTCAAACCTTACCTGATAATCCATCTCGACGCCTGAAGCGTCACTGGCCCCGTGACATTTTAAATTAACTCCAACGCCTTGAAGTAATACCACTGGGTATTTTCTCCTCATGTAAATCATGTCATGTAAACATTCATCACATTTGCTTATTGTATGTATTGTACAGTTGCAAATAAATTATTGAAGGAGAAAAAAATATATTCTTTTTTAACTAGAGTACTCAAAAAGCTTTCACAAAGTTCAATATTTTAAAATATAAATATAAAAACATTTGCACCTGAAAGAAATATAGAAAATTACTGCTTGGGGCAAATTTTTTTTAATTCAAAAGGGGAATAAACTAAATAAAGTGGGTTCACACATGTTTCTCCGGAACATATTTATACATCTTTCTCGGCATTTTAATGGAATTAAAACCACCAATTTAACTAAAAATCCCACTAAAACAATTTGTATTTTTGTATAGAGTTAAAAACAGATTAATTCTAAAAATAAATTAATTTAATTATACTATAGTTTTCTTAAATTATTTTAATTATAATTTTCGCTTACTGAATAACAATATTACATGCTTTTCATTTGACTTTTATCATATTTTTTTTATATTATAGCAGCTGTTTCATATTAATGGTTCATTTCACATTTTCTCATTTCATTTCATACATTTACCAAATCAGATTTAAAACGTCACACGCTTTTTAGAAAGCTAAGCTTATCTCAACGAAAAAAATAAACGGTTTTCAAAACATCTCAAAAATGAAAAAAACCCAGAAGCTTAATCTTGGCTGATTCCGGTTAGGGTACCATTAAAAGAATGCACACGAAAGTTGAGGTTAAACTACTAAAACGGAAGTGCAGCATTACTGATTTTTATTTTTATTTAAGTATAAGAAAGCCTGGAGTTTTATCTTGAGAATCTCTTAATCATGGTTAAAAAGTTCTTCAATAAAAGTCGTACCACCAGTCTGGTAATAATTGCAGGATCGTGGCAATTTCCAAAAGTCAAAGAACCCACATTTTCTGCAAAGTTTGCCTGGATAAAATCATTAGCTGCCAGTATGAAAATGTCTCTCCAAAGACTCCTGAAATAATCCACCAAGTGTTATGAGAACACATTTTAGTTTTATCACTTCTCTGGTTTCTTTATTCAACTCATTTTGTACGCTCTCCCCTGCCTATAATCTACATCGTACTCAGATCTACTTCACCCAGGATGATCGCTTTCTCTTCGTAACTTCCTTCTTCACAATAGTACTTATTTTCATTTTGTGATATCTAGATTCAGGTTTTCTACTTTCAAGGAACCAAATTGGTTTTATTTTGAGTAACCAGGTTGATTACCTCATCATTCCATACTCTCAGGTCTCTAGATATATATCCTTTTTTTCTTCTAACAAGGGCTTCCATAGATGCTTGATTAATCACTGGTGTCAAAGCTTCAATTGTGAAATAAGTTTAAAAAGTTCTCCATTAAAAGTCGTCCCATCTGCAGTAATTTATATATTAATAGATTGCAGGATCGAGTCAATTCCTCGAAGTTTAAAGAATCCACGTTTTCTGCAAAGTCTACCTGGGTAAAATCAGTAGCTACCAGTATGAAACTGTCAACAAAGAAGTCATCATTAAAGTCTTTCTCCCATTCATAATTCCGCAGCAGAGGGTCTAATCTTGTTTGATATAGACGCTTGACACTCTCTTCTTGTTAGAGGTGAATATCAGATTCCATATAGTCTTGTCGTAGCTTGCCTGTTTCTAATCCATAGAGGTGGCATTTTTCGGGAGATTATTAGCTCGTCTGGACTGTTCACTCCACCATAGAACACAAGATAAATACCTAAATATTCTGAGCATTTTTAACTTCTTTTTGTTTTTAGTATAATAGCAATATCCCTTCACTTTTTCAAGGCATTTTTATTTATATATAATTCCTTTTTTATCCCAAACACCAATTTTTAATAATCCAGTTTTAAGTTTGGTTTCCTGGCGACTGCCTTCAACGATAATCCAATCCCGCTTCTTTCCTTTTTTCAGAAATTTGTGATGTAGATGTCTCTTCCGAAAACCAGCCTGTTGCGTGGGCAAATCCGGTGGTGATGCTGTTACCTCAAGACTACCAGACCCGCCCCTAAGCGAGTTAATACTTCTAGAAGAGAAAGAGAATTCCGTATAAAGCCTCCGGCTGGGCAACTTCTGATAGTCCGCGGGTTCTTATTCTATATTCAGACCAATATTCCATACCTAGGGAACATCCCCATCCGCCAACCGAGTTACGTGCCCAATTAGCGGTAACAGAAATCCGCTAGGACTACTAATTATCAATTTAATTTTTTGGTATCTTGGGTTATTCAATAAGTTAAAGGTGATCTTGCCGTCACTAAAATCTGGTGTGGTTTTTTTTTTGGCACATGAATAGTTAAGTTTGTAACGCTAACGTATAGAAAGCTAGAGTACGGTTTACGGCCATTGTTTTGTACCATTTTATGAATAAAATAGACCCTGTTTACTACACAAATGTATGACGTAGTAAAAAGTATTAAATACAAAAATACTGTTATATTGGGAACAAATAATTGTTGAAAATGGAGCCAGAAAATTAGCTGCATTAATTAACATGCATAAATTAAAAAAAAAAACAAAACTAGAGAAAGCAAAAAAAATAATAGAATCAATTTTATAAATAAATGAGTAAAAAAAAAGAAGGAATTCTTAATTTGGTTTTACTTCCTTCTTTCCAGCAAAAAATGGTATAATGGTTAATTTCAGATCTTACAAAGAAGATACTGGTACTAGTTGGTATCTAATAATTAAAAGAGATAACTTAGTTTAAACAAGAATTTCCACCATGCTGCAATATAAAGAAAGATTATATTTTCTGAAAAATAGCGAGCAACGCTAATATCATTATTTCCCAATTTTGATGTAGTATACTCCAGATAGGAGGTTTTGAGTCAAATTGGACGATGGTTTTTAATTACAATCTTTGATGTACTGAAATTTGGTTCTTTAATAATAAGATATCTGAGACACAATGATTCAGCTTGTGCCTGTATAAGCTATTAAGAATTTAATTAATTTACACCCCTAAAAACCTTACAATAGCCTGAAAAAAACAATTATTTTTTTAATCGAAAATATAAGATTTAGATAACAAGAAAATAATTGTCTTGCTAGTATACATATTTTCTTTTCATTCATGAAAAGCTAAAGTTCAAAACCAATATTTTCCTAATATGAAATCCTGTACAATCATCTAGATCACTGGTTGGAGAATTAATGAATTGGTTAAGTGATTAATGAACGGTGAGGAATTTCAAAATTTTAGAGTTGGATACTGTATAGATACACGATATAAATCGGTAGACATCTAGATAATTACTAGATAATTAGAAAGTTAATTAGATAGACTCCCTAAGGTATTAATGTTTGTACACAGAATGAAGTCGCCTGTAAAATGCGCAATTAATTGTTTAGTGATTGCTTTTGAGTGGTAGAGTTTGCATACGGTTTCTCGCTAACCGACATCTGCCACTGCAGTGATATCAGCATTTACCTATAACGGATTAAATGGATAGATATCATTTTTATTATATCTATTTATTTATAGATTATCAACTAAAGGATACCAGTTTTGGAGTAGAAATAAACGCGAAACGTAAAATGTTATGTTATAATATTCATTATATATTATTTAAAAAAAAAAAAATAATTGTTTCCAACAAGGTTATAAGTGAATATGTTTGAAGAATGGTTACAGAGCATGAAAAACAAGTTAGAAGATGCCACACAATGATGGTTCTCCATGTAGTATTAACTAATCGTCAGTGTTAAGGAGAAGAAAAGCGGCTGAGGGTGGAAACGGGAAATGGCTGTGGAATGTAACGAACTTGAAGAAATACTTGGTAAAAAATGATAAGATTTTCTGTTGCGGGTAAGAACGGTTGTTGTCCAGATGGTAGTTCTATATGGATGTTGTTGGGAAGGTGCAGAAATGAACGTGATGTAAAATATGTTTCTGTAATGAAGGTCATGTAAATGTGTTTGTCCTATGGTAATATGTCAAGTTCGTTGAGGCTGGAGGCTGGAAGCTTCTAGTTCAAGCCATTAGCATTCCAAATGAAGATATTCAGAGATTGATTTGTAGGCAACATTGAGGGTTCATGATGGAGAAGGAACTGGATTACGACGTTTTCTAGTCAGGAGAAACAGGATAGATTTTATTGTAACTTTGAGTTAGTATAGGAAGTTATTGAGAATAATGAATATATCATAGGAAGAATTTTGAAGTTGCGGCAATCGACAAGGTATGACTCTCCGCGTTATGTTGCCTTGCGTATAATGGTGGAGGTGCTGGCTGGATTTTGTTTATACATTACACTTTCTGCACTTTATGTGGCACTTTCCTACCTACCACTTTTGTTTCTAACATTTTGGGGAAAATTCATTTATTGGATGGTTCTGGGGAAACGGTAATATTAAGCTTTTCTCTAATGTACGACGGTCAATACAATGCATGCCTAACTTTCTATAACATTAATATACGATACAAGCATTGCTGAAATTTCATATTTGAAGAAAAATCGGTTAACCAAAAGTGGGTCTTTATAGAATAAATTTCTAAGTTATTCTAGAATTTTCTCGGAAACGATTACAACGATTTCCTTTTATTTTAGAAGGCTAACTTTATTCTATCACTTTTATAAAACCTTTCACTTTTATTTCAAACATTTTTCCAGTATAATAAGTTCCGAAGAGCAGAGAGAAAAACACAATTGACAATCTAGTTTGTTACTCGCTACTTAGGCTAGACTATAGTGGAAGTATATATAGCCAAGCTAGCCCTACGCGCGGGAACAGCTTTACAACCGTTTATGATCAGTCAGCAATCTTCTACTATCTTTCTCATCTTTATATATCTTTCGCTACCTAATTTCTGTTATACTTGTAAAATCCTTGCAGTTTGGGCGTTCTCTCATTATACACTGTTCAGCATTTATTCTAGGTTATTTCACCTCTCTCCTTCTCACATCCAATATGCCAATAAACCTGATGTAGACATAATGGTTCTGCGGATTTTGTGGCGTAAAATTTAGAAATCTTATATGTTGGTTCAATCTTATTTGGGCGCTCATCTTATCGACAATATAATGAATTCTGTACTTATCTAGTTTGATAGGTTGGTACTTGTGGCCTGCTCGCCGCGCACACACACACACACACATATATATATATATTTAAACAAATGAGTAATATTTGAAGCGTATTATGACATTTTGTCATGTTACATATAATGGGTATTTACAGGAGTGAAGAAAGTCGTGTATGTTTGTCACACAGAATTTTTTTATTTATTTTCAGTTATGTCAATTACGCGGTGAGTTTAGCAAAAGATGTGAATCACTCGCACAACTTTGTCTTACCGCAATAGTTGGAATTCCAATTGTCAAATGTTGTTGAAAAACTTGCAATGTTTACTAAATGTGCACCTGAAATGAAAAAAAATCTGGTATGAAACCATCACACAACTTTCTCTTACTCCAGTTCTCAAAATTATAATTGACAAATTTTATAGCTTGTGTACCAAATTTAATTAAATTAGTCAAAACTGAAAAAAACTGACCAGTAAAAACGCACTTCCGATTAGCTAACTTTCTTGAAACTCGGAATTCTGGCCATCTATTTATTTCTAATTAATTTGGTTTGGATGATAGAATTGTATAATCAACTATGATAGCATTTTAGGGAAAAACATAACGACTCCCACGCCCTCAAAGTGCCCTTAAATGAATTTTCCTAAAGAAATGTTTTAAATAACAGTTGTACATCATTGTATGCGTAGTTTGTTTTCAAAGTTTCAAGAAAATCGTTGGAGCCATGTTTAAGAAAATCGTGAAAAAGTGAAAAAAAATCATTTAGTTGAGTGGCGAAGTAAACGCACTTCCGGTCATCAGATTTTTTTCATACTCGAAATTTTTGCAACAAATCTAATTCTAATTAACATTATTTAGATGACAGAATTGTTTAATAAACTGAAATAGCACTTTAGAGGAAACCGTACCCCACCCTTCTTCCAAAAGTAACCCTTAAATGCATTTTTCCTGAGAAATGTTGCTAATAAAAGTTGTAGCTCTTTGTATATGTAGTTGATACACCAAGTTTCAAGAAAATCGTTCCAGCTATTTTTGAGAAAATTGCAAAAAAGTAAAAAAAAAAACTAGTTAAGTGGGACTTCCGGTCGAGAAATTTTGACAGATAACGTACTATCAGGTCCAATGGTGATATCTAAACGGAATATCAAGATTGAACATTCTACGGTTTTTTGTTTTTGAGCTACGCTGTTCAAAAGCATACACACACATACACACAGCCTCTTACTTTTGGACTCAGGGGACCTTAAAATTGATATTTCCGGTGAAAACTCGATATCGAAAATTTGACAGATTACAATACTTCCTCTTACTAGGAGTAAGAGAAAGTAAAAATGATGAAGATTATATTTGTTTGTTTGAATATGACCACATCGTATGGCAGCACCCTCTATCTCAACCTCTTTGAAAGCTAGTAACGGTAGGATCAATTTAAGCGTAACTGATTGGTCTCCTCTTCACCTATCAAATCATTTTTTTTCGGAAAAATGATTCAAATAACATTTGATTGGTTTATGTCTGGTGCAGTGAGTATTCCAAGTATAAAGAAAATCGATGGAACTATTTTCGAAAATACAGGCCATTCATTAAAAGCCATTCATTAAAAGTGCATTTCTGGTTGATATTTCTAGACCGAAACCTTCGTACGGCAGCTGCGGAATTGGTACCTAACCGGAATATTAAGTTTTTTGATTTCCGCAATTTTTTTGTTTTTTAGATATTTTTTTCCCACAAAACTAATACACAGACATTCGCTTAAAACTCAATTTCAAAAATTTGACATATTGCAACACTTTTTACTTACTGCAGTAAGAGGAAGTAAAAATATTGCTTTCCTTTCAAGATCAAGTCAATATATGTTTCTGTATTTTAAACCTGTACATCCTGTTGACGCTAGGGAATATAACAAGTCTTTCCAGCTTTGACTTAATTAAACTAATTGAATTGTTAATGTTTGAACAGATGAATAAATTAAACAGATTAATTAAATTAATTTAAATTTTTATTCAATTTTTGTTTTTGCGCCTCGATTATGGTGGTCATTATGGCATACATTCAATATTATTTTCAGTAGTGTCGAAAAGTAGTTATTAAGAATTTAGTTATTTATATATTTAAATTCTAAATTTAACTATAATTGTTATATATTTGTAATCCCCATTTTAAAATATTAGCCGGCAAAATAAGAAATCAGGCATTGTGTACAATGCCTAGGCATTTCATACATTACCTGAAGACGTTAGATAATCTGTAGAATTTACCCCAATTTTGTACTTTGCCTAGGCGTTCTATTGAATGCTTATGGCGAAGCAATCAAAGTTACCTTCCCTGTATAGCTAGAGCGATTACATCATTTGCATGAGGTTAAGTGTTCAGACATGAAATATCAAGCATTTTTGTATACTCTATCTGTATAATTTTTAAAAATATATATAAAATCTGACCAAACACATATTCTTGCATCCGCCCTACTTTAAGCTCTACAAAATCCCAGGTAATAAGCCGTTTTGAGATAGATCTTGCTGGTTTGCACCTTCTTTATCTTCCCCCACCTAGGCGGAGTCTCGCGCATATTGCGATAGCGAGGCGACGCCAGAGTGTAGGCTGGCTTCTAAGCGACAGAATGATGTCGTCTCTTCTTCTGCTTGAAAATCGTGTATTGTTTCACAAATATATACCACATCGAATCCGTCACTTGTCTATAAGAGTAATTCATTTAAATATGCCTATGAGATCTTAAATATACCTATGAGCAAAGAAAAAAAACCAACAAAGCTGTTGACCACATACACAGGGACTACATGTGTGGGGTAGTACGTTTACAATACTGGTTAAGTTTAGCATTCAGGGGAATCTCGAATGGTCAGAAACTGAGGAACACACTATCCTCGGAGCGATTTGTTTTGGGTCCCCTTGGTTCTTCTTCCGAGATTGCTTCCACTTAGACGGCCGCAGCAGCAGCTATGAAAGGGAGGAGAACACGTGCGGCCGAGTGGCCATGATGGATGGGGGTAGAGAAGAGTAACACAAACGCTAGAGGATCAAAAAATAAGTATGTTTAAGTAAAATATTGTTAATGGAAATGAAGTAGCAAATACAACTATTTTATTATTGAAAAAACTAACAAAATTTAAAACTTCTTAATGAACACCAAGTATTGCATTGATTAATATTATTTATATAAAAGAATTTATAGACCTTGCAAGAAAATATAATGTGATACCTAACTAATTAGTAATATCATTGCAAAAGGCCACAAATAGTAGCATTCCTTCGGTAAAATTTATCATCAATAACTAGGCCATAATTATATATGGCCATTAATAGATATAGTTTTTAAGCTTCCATACTTTGCCTAAGACGACGTGGACATTCTATTGAATACCTAGACAATGCATAGAATACCTAGCCCAAGCAAGAAATAAAACGGATATTTCTTACTTTGCCTAAAGTAGCTAGTAATGGATGAAATGCTTAGGCATTCGATATAATACCTGAGGTTCGTACTTTGCCGCAAACATATTCGTTATTTCAGACAACGTTTTGTATTAGTATTGATACTCAATTTGAAAACCAACTTTGTTTCTCTTCTCAACGATTTGTTTGAGAAAAGGTTACTTGCAAATTTAATTCAAATAATTTGCTCTGTGCAAGTCTGTGTTGACATACTGTCAGAAAACCGCATTCTGAAGATAGGCGAACGCCCGAAACCAGTCGATGACCACAAAATGAAATAGGCTACCACGGAAAATGTCTATGATGCTTTCCAGCTCTGCGGAACCAACCACCATAACAACTTTACCCCCTCTGTGATGAAAACTAGAATGGTTAATAAAGCTCATACTTTTATACTCTCATGTATTTATTTTTAATTAATATAAAATATTTACAAAGAATGATGAAATTTTAATTTGAATAAATTTGCAGTTTTTTTTTAATAAAGCATAAAAAAATTTATTAGGCACTCTTAATATCCGTTATATCATGAGAGCCTTTTGATTTTTTTTTTTTTTTGTTTCCAATCATTATTTATGAGGTCTAGTTAAAGTAAAGGCAATGGAAGTGTGCTGTATAATATTTCTGAGAAATGAACGAGTAATACCAGATATATACCGTTCCAGATTAGGAAGCTCATGTTTTATATAAAGTGCCCATTGCCGATAGTATTACGGTTTTATATATATATATAATTAACTTTAGTTTATAGTATCTTTAGTTTAATACTTTAGTTTATTTAAAAATATTTTAGTACTCTTTGTTTTCAGGCTGGAACCATGTAAATATTATTTACTGTGAAACACTCACATGCCTTTCTCTTACAGTAATTGTGATTTAGTAATTTTAGATATAGTGATTTAGCAATCAAATCAATAACATTAACCATGAAGCTCATTAAAGGTTTGGTTCTTTAAGGATTGTTTGAATACTCAAAATATAAATATTTTACCTTTGCATTTTTCTTTTTTTTTCAATAATTTTTTTGGTATAAAGAATGTTTGTGTTTAGTTATTATTCTAATATTCAATTTGTTTGACGAAGAGCACTTTAAATTGTATAAGAATAATTATATATTTAATTGCTAATTTATTTATAAGAAAATCACTGTTAATATGATTAACATCTAATGACAAATAATAATAAATTAAAATGAAGGGATTAGCTCGGTGGTAGCGCGCTGGACTAGCAACGCGGAGATCACGGGTTCGAATCTAGCCGTGCTACCCTTAGATTTTCTCTTCCTAGGAGCTCCTACAGCTCACTGTCCGGTGATGGACAGTTTGTCTGTAACGGGAGAACACTGTCCGGAGGCCGGCAGTGCACTGAGAAGGCTCCGGGTGCAAATGTTGACGCCTTAAAGTAAAAAAAAAAAAAAAAGTAAAAAAAAAATATATTGAATAATTTTTATTTTGGAAAAATATTTCAAATAAAAGTGATATTTTTATAACTGTGCGGTTAGCATTACAAATTGTTATGGACGACCTCGAGAAAATTCCAAAAAAAAAACCTCAAAAAAAACCTGTTGAATAAAATCGCTATTTTGGTTAAATGGTTTTCATCAGATTTGTGAAAACTACTACAAAATGGATCCGGCATGAGCCCCAATATGTAGAGATATCTACTTAAACAACTTCAGAGATCTAACCAGATGCCTGAGAGCGTTCCGTGAAAAACACAGCAACGTCTCACTAATAGCCCGTCCGGACCCCCGATGAACATTTTGGACTGCCGACAACCAACTGTGCTCGCCCATAATGATGAATGCCGTGAAGCTGTCATATAAATAGTAGAACTATACATTATATTGAAGTAGTACATTAACGTTACTGTTCCCCCAGGAACTCCCAAAAATCCATTTTACCCGGGAAGATGTTACGAATGAAATCGATGGCTACCGATGTGTGTAGATGATATACTAATATAATGGATGTGTTAGATGGAGAGAATTGGTTTTGTTTGATGAGTTAAGAAGAAGACTTGGTTAACACTGGTTAACTGATACATTAATAAATAGACACAGACAGCCTGGACTTTACAATGGATGAATGTTTAAGGTAGATGACACATAGCGATTGGATGTACTGAACTGATTTTAGCTGTGTTTTTGTGGAGTGTCCGTCGCTATATTTATACAGCTTCTTCCACACTCTCACTCCAGTCCGAGAGAGTGGTTGAGATTCTCTTGCTCTCTTTGGTTGCTGAGCTTCTCTTGCTGTTACATCATCCCCTCTTCTGAAAAAATTTTTCATGTGTGAAAAATTTGCGTGTGCGGGTGAGTGTATGTGTGTAGCACATCTTGTTTGGCTACGAGTCTGATGCAGCTAGCTGGGTTGTTTCCACTAACTAAGTTAATGAAGACTAGCTTTCAATGCAGAAAGCTGGTGATGAAGATGTTGCGAGGCAGACAGTGATGTTGAAAGCTAGCAATGATGATGCTGTAGCGAGCTAGCCAATGTTGTTGCAAGCTAGCAATGATGAATAAATCTAGGTAATGCTGTAGCAGCTAGTGATGGCTTCGTTGAGAGCTAGCTAAGGATGCTGAAAGCTAGCGATGATGATGTTGCAGCTAGCTAGTGATGTTGAAGCTAGCGATAATGATATCTTCTTGTGTCATTTTAGAACGAAGGAGAGAGAGGAACAGAATGAATTTATGAATTTGTAGTCCATGGCAGTAATAGAAAAACATATAAGTATTTACAATCATGAAAAAAGAAATCATAACTCAAATCAAAGCATAACTCAATCATTTAGAATAAATAGATAATGAAAATTTTTCTTATGCTACTTCCAGTTGTAAAAATGTTTAGTTTTTCAAGTTAAATTTATAATTAAAATTGGAAAAAATATTAACATTGATTAATTGTTTTTTTTTTGTTTATTTTGAATCATGAGCATTAAAAAATATTTATGTTTTAAAAGAAATTATTATTTTTTAAAGTAACTAGTTCCTAATATTAACATGGAAAAACATTTTAAAAAGTTTACTCATATTGTAAGGATACTAAAGCTTAATGTATTATTCAATAGGATACATTATTTATTATTATATTCTAATAATTAATGATAACATATTTTTAACATATTAATTTATTACATTGATATATTAATGAATTATTTATATATATATATATATACTTCGTATTATTTTTAACATATTAATTTATTATATTGAAACGTTAGTAATGCACACACCCATTTACAATTAATATTTATTTATTTACAATAAATTATGATTACAATAAATTATGATCATGCAGAAATTAATTTTTTGTTTAGAATTTGAAATGCCGATGACACTGACGATTCACTAATTTACGTTATCAAAACATTCTAAATTGTTGTGTTTCTGATGATACATCTGTAGTGTTAGCTTATAGAAAGGGGAGTTCGGTTCACAACAGATAAAAAGATATATTCCTACGTTTACAACCTTTCCCAGCATTTTAGGTGCCCTTCACCACTTCCCTCTGATGGAATGGCACGCTGTAAGGGCCGCCATACAGTCTCAATTTTGTGGAACACGGGTAGACGACAACCCTTCTCCGCCGGGCTCGGTAAACAGTCCTAGATGCTGTTTTTAAGACACCCATGACCTAATCCCTCTCCCTCTCTCCCAGATGGGCCAGCCGCCTACTACACTCGTTCTCAACTTCCCGCAGACTGGACGCACTCAAGGGGTGCGAGGGAGGACGAAAGAGCCTCCCCTTCATCATGACTTCTGACCCAAACCTCGTTTTTCAGGGCGATGGAGGCTTCTGGCAACTCGGACTCCATTTTGAGGAGAATATCTGGTTCAAGAGAATATCCATCTGAACCTGTGGGCTACCTTCCTTCACAAACCTTTCCCTCCCATAGGGTCCTATGATAACTTTTCCCACGGCTCTCACCAACACTTCATTTACCGTCTCTTCCTCCCCGGGTCACCAACTGACCACCTATTCTCGTGGTTTTTACTGCTTGCTCCCGTCCTTGTCACTTAGTAATACCTGCCCTCTCGCGGCATTCAGGACCATACCTGCTTTGGACATGAAGTCCCATCGTAACAGGCCGTCCCCCCGGGACAAGATTGGAGCCACAATAAATTGTGTTTGAGCTCTATTCCTCCCAACCTGCAGTTGACAGTTTGCTCCTCAAGGATCGGAACTACTGACCCGGTCACACTCTTAGCAGCAATATTGGGTTTGTGCACAGGAACCCCTGGAATCTTCTTCTTTATAATGGATATCTCCGACCCGCTATCTAGAATCAGGTCCAGTGGCTCGCCAGCTACCTCGACCTGAACAGTTATCCCCTGGCCCACGCTTGTCTCTACCCTGGGTACTACAAAAGTTGCCCCCGAGGTTTTCAGGCACTCGACGTCGGAGCATTCGTCGCGCCCTTCCCTTTTGGGTCATCACGATTAACTTGGTGTCGCTCCGGACACTGACGAGCAAAATGGGTCGTGTCTCCACAGACATAACACCCATTGTTGGAGGTCCTTCCCTTTCAGATGAGGCAGGTCTTTGCGGACAACTCCCAGAAAAGTGGCCCTCACGGTGGCACTTGAAACAAAGCAAACTTTGCTGAACCGCGCATATGTCTCGCGGACAAGTGTTACTTTGGGATTTAGTCCTTTCGACTCTGGTTGCTGTCGCAATCACCTCATCTAGGGACGTCGGCGGATAATACTGCAATTGGGTTTTCGCCTCCCCCCGCAAACCTTTAATAAAAGCTGCCAGCACGACTTTCCTCAATTGGTCCCTGAACACCACCTGTTGGGCCTGCGACGCATCAGTGGCAGTGTTTTTTCGCCCAAAGCGCGACATCGATCGGCGAATTCCTCCACCGTTTCACCCACTTGCTGGGTAACGGAATTCAATTGTAACAATCGCTCCTCGGGGGAAGAACGGTCCTCGAAACGAGCTTTAAGAACAGTTTTTAACTCCTTAAAGGTTGCGTTCACCGACAGCAGTTCCGGATGGCCCTCGACACAATTTGCAGCCGGACCTGTAAGTTTTAACCTACAAATCATAAGAGTCTCCTGATCCGACCAGCCTCCGCATGCGGCCACCATTTCAACATTGTTAAGGAAACGCTCCACAGGATCCCCTAACACACTTTCGTCCCATGGTCTGAGCATAGCCTGTAAAGATAAATCCTTTTTTCTTACGTCCCCAGCCACCGTGCTAGTGTCCATCGCTCCAGTTGGAACTACTGGTTTCCCTTCGGTTGGCATATTAGTAAAAAAAAAATCTTTTATTATTTATTATTATTTTATTTATTTTTTTATTATAATATTTTTATTTCTAGATAGACGCTAGTAATTTGCTCATATTCACCTAGAGCTCGACCGGACAATTCCAATGATACCTCACACGATAGGTCTACACTGTACCGTTGTAAGTTAGATTATTATTTTTTTTTCTCTGGGGGCCCCCTAAATTCAAATTTGATGCTAAAATCGCCCTAGGACGCTTCATTACAAAACTAGGTACGCGCGAGGCGCGCGCTGCTGGGAGCTCTCCCCTCTCTGCCTAGTGACGCTGGCCACTACTACACGGCCAGACCCCAGCCACCTGATACGAATGTAGTGTTAACTTATGGGAAAGGGGGTGGTTAACCATAGAGTTATGTTCACAAGATAAAAGATATATTTCCTGTCGTTACAAATACAGAAATAATACAAGTATTAGAAATAATACAGAAAGTAACTATCTTTGTCTTATTATTCTCAAAGAAAATATTAAACAAAATAAGTAACTGTTTAAAATAAACATAAAACAACTTCCTGTAATCTACGCTAAGTATACACATACACACACCCACACTCAATACTATTATATACAATCTTCTTATACTAAATACTATTAACTATAAGGTTACAACACAAATATGAGTTTTAGCCGGAAAAGTCTTTAGTGTTAGGTGTCGTTGCTGAGCCGCACCGTCTTCCACCAAGTAGGCTGTCGATGCACCGTGTAGGGGAGGGGAAGGGGAACACCAATACCGCCACACAAAGCTCACCTGCGGTACCGCCTTTCTATTGCTGCTCGTACGTCCGCTCACTCAGCGGAGTACCTCTCTCACCTCAATAGGGATGGCGATAGTCCTGTAAAGGGCCCTTTAGCAGTTTTTAAGAAATTTAGCTTAGCGAGACGACCTTCGCTCGAACTCGTCTCTCACACAGCGCTGACTGAACTAACTCCCACTCTCTTAGCTAGCTCACTGCTTGTTGGGGCCCCCATTCCACAGAGGCCCCACCACTGATACTGTAGTGTACTTCACTACACCTCAATTTCAAAAATTTGACAAAAACATCCTCTTACTAGCAGTTGGAGAAAGTAAAAATGCACATTGGTGGGTAATATAAAAATATAAGAAATTGCAATGAGATGTAAAATTCTTGCTCCAAGTTGTGTAAATGCGTATTATGCCAAAAGAAGGAATATTTTACAAGAAACAATAAAAATATCTATGTAAAATCCTTTGCAAAACAAAATGAAATCAAATAAAAACAATTGTGGCATCAATTATTACGAAACTTATCTACTTTTCTTTGAAAAACTAAAAATAATTATTTAAGAAATAGTGACAGAGATAGAATAGACAGAATAATAAATTGGATTAAATATATAGTTAAGTATTCGTGAAAGAAGAGCTAGTGCTTGAAAAAGAAAAATTAATTAGAAATAGTGAAAATGACAACTTTTAAATTGGAAATACACATGATTGAAGGTGTGAAAAAAAAAGAAGTAGTTGGTTCAGAAATTGCAAATATCCTACAAACATGTGAGTTAAGAGAAGAAGGAAAAATATTATTATAAACGATAACGTTTATCTAACAATATTATCAGTTATTTCTTTAAGGCATCAAGAAAATATGATAATTGTGCAATTTTTAAAAGAAATGACTATATTATATTAAAGGAAAAGTGTACAAGAAATAAAACAAAAAAAAGGATCTCTTAGGCAATATGAAAGTGGGAAGGCACTTTTGATAAAGAAAGTCTGGTTAGAAAGAAAATAGAGAGTAAACAGGGAGAAGCGGCAAGGAGGCGAAAAACAAGTTATAATGACTCGTTGGTTACGGCGAGATAAGAAGAGAAAATTGAAGAGCAACATCCAAAAAAGAGAATAGCAATTAAAGTAAAAGAAAACTGGATCGATGGCCAAGAGACAATGCGCGAGTTCCGGGACTGTTCATGCCTGAGGTGGGGGAAAAAAAAGGCAACGAAAATTGGTTGAGCAAATTTGAGAAGAAGTGAAATGTAATTATTTGTTCAAGCTCCAAGTTCAACATTAAAATAAATGTTTATATATTATTTATGTAGATTCTGAGAAAGGACACCAAATATAACCGAAAGGTCGATAAATAAACATTAAAAATTAAAAAGTTTTTTTCTTTGGCCCTAGCCAACCAGCATTTTGCTTGATTATATTTTTAATTCGATATATTCTCTCCCCCACTATTGAGAAATTATTTGCGTAAAATAATATTGACCTTGTAACAAAAAAATACATTAATTATTTTTTTTAGATTTAAAAAGAATATCATTTTGTAATATTAAAAGATGGTTATACAAGTCATGCATTATATTCTATTAAGCATGATGGAACAGGCTGACTAAGAGAGAAACATAAAGAGCCAGAATTTCTGCCCCTCAGGCACAAAATACAATGTAAATAACATAACATTCAATACAGATGTGTAGTGAAGGTTTAGTATAATGTTTCACATTAATGTTTATTGAGCATTCTTTCGTACAGAATTCCAAATAACTGGTTGTTCTCTAAAGTTTATTTCAAATACTGTTTGAAGCCACTTATTTCGTGACTCGTTAATTTTAATCATCAGGTGAAATGATTGTTGTTGTGCTTGGGTCCGCAGAGTTGGAAAGCATCAGGGATATATGCTATTTCATTATTTGAAATAAACATTAACTGAGAGAATAATTTTTTTTTTAACTGCTGTTGTTACAGTTCTCAAAAAAAAAAAAAAAAATAGAATAGAATAGTGACTTAATGAAAAGATTATTACCAAAAAAATCTGATGTGAAACACTCACACAACTTTCTTTTACTCCTTTCTCAAAATTATAATTGACAAATTTTATAGTTTGAGTACCAAATTTAACGAAATTCTCGAAAACAGAAAAAAACTTTCAGTAAAAGCGCACTACCGGTTTACTAATTTCTTAAAACTAGGAATTTTGGCCATCTATTTGTTTCTAATTAATTTTGTTTGGATGATAGAATTGTATAATCAACTGTGATAGCACTTCAGAGCAAAACATAACCCTACCCCTCCCCTAAAAATGCCCTTAAATGGATTTTCCCAGAGAAATGTTTTAAATAAAAGTTGTAGATCTTTGCATGCTTAGTTTATATACATAGTTTCAAGAAAATCGTCGGAGCTATTTTTGAGAAAATTTTGAAAAAGAGAATAAATCATTTTTTAGTAAAGTGGTAAAGTAAACGCACTTCCGGATATCCGATTTTTTCAAACTCGGAATTTCAACAACATATTTAATTTGAATTAACATTATTTAGATGATAGAATTGTCTAATAAACTGAAATACCACTTCAGATGGAAACCTAGACCCACCCCTCACCCAAAAGTGCCATTCAATGCATTTTCCCGGAGAAATGTTTTAAGTAAAAGTTGTAGCTCTTTGTATGGGTGGTTGATGTTCCAAGTTTAAAGAAAATCGTGAGAGCCATTTTTGAGAAAATCGTAAAAAAGTAAAAAATCCAACTAGTAAAGTGGTACTTCCGGTTGAGGAATTTTGACAGATAAAGCACTGTCAGATCCCATGGTGATATCTAAACGGAATATCAAGTTTCAGCTTTCTACGGTTTTTCGTTTTTGAGCTATGCTGTTCACACACATACATACACACACACACACACACACACACAGACCATTTGCTAAAAACCACTTTTTTGGACTCAGGGGACCTCAAAACGGATATTCCGGTGAAAACTCGATATCGAAAATTTGACACGATTACAATACTTCCTCTTACTAGGAGTAAGAGAAAGTATTATATATAAGTACTTTATTTTTTTTTAAAAGAATAATACAGTAGATGCTAAAATACATTAGTACAAAAGCATGGCAAAGAGCCGTCTGCTAGAGTTTACAACCAATTACGAAAAAACAAAAAATAATACAAAAAAGAAAAATTATGAAAACATCAAGAATTACACTAGAACTGAAACAGAACTGGAATAAGATATCAAAGTAAAAAAAAAAAAAGTATTAACACAACTAATGGTTAAATAAATCAAACATCGTTTTATAAATTACAACAAAAAACTGAAAAGCTAACCTAAAGGGTCTGAGATCCTGACGTGCCTAACTCTCCAAGCGTGGCGGGCATAAGCAATTAAAGGATGACAAGGCCGTTGTCCGGATAGGTAAACAATTATGCTGTACATTCTTGTATAAAAAAAAAATTACAATTATGTAAGAGAAAGTAAAAATGGTACAATCATAGAAATAAATCTGTCCGTCTGCCAAATTAGCCAAGTAATAAACTTGGATTTCTTTTTACATCATTAAAACAGAAAACGATAAACTAAACAAGTTATACATCAAGTGTACTCGTATAACATAACAAAAGGGAAAAAAAATATAAAGTGAAACAAATTGTAAACAGTAAGTTTAAATGCAAACATTTGCTGACATATAATCAATCTATTCATTTTTGATTAAAATTTTTCTGTAAACAGCCGCCCTGCTAACGAATTGAAATAGGCCGTACCAATTTTGGCCGCTCAAAATGCCGACCACTTCCTCCTTCACGCCTTTCCCAAACATCTCACTCTATATTCACTTAACATGGAACACTCTCCTATGAAGTGGTACCCATCTTCTATCTCCCACAAATTACATAGTGTACACAGACCGGCCCCAACACCAAAAGGCTTATAGTTTAAGTTCCAACAATTGACATCTCGCCGGAAACAACACTTTCATAAAGTTTAACTTATTGTTATCCGATAAATATTTATCGTATATTAATTATCAATTAAACTCATTACTACTGTTTACGAAATTCTCCATTACTTTCAATCAAATTTATCGTTTTGTTGAACCAATACTTTATTTTAAACTTTGAACTAATACCACACACCAATTAATCCTCCTTTGAAACAGTATATTATCATCTTTTCACTTCATCATGTAAACTAGTGACGAGATTGTTAAAATAATATATAACATGGAAGGCTGTCGTACTTAAATAGTTTCACTTATTAACACTGATCAAAGGAACACACCACTGAAAATATTCTTCATATGTAATAGGATCCGAAGAGAGGGATTTAAAGCAGAGAGAGAGTCACACAAAAATTGACAGTCTCACACACTAGTTTAGGCCAGACTAGAGTGGGAGAATCTGTTTAAATACAGCTGTGTTAGCCATACAGGGAAGAATCTTCCAGCAGTCTTGCAACAGTTCATACAGCAGTCACAACGCGCCCAACAACCTTTCTCTTTACTCACTCTAAATGTCTCCCTACCATTTTATATATTCGTATAAATTTCATTCAGTTTGCATTACTTTCCTTCTTATGCAGTGTTCAGCAATACTTCCAGTATATTTATATCATAAACCCAATTTCTCTCCTTCTCGTACTCATTATATCATACATGTACTATTCTTCATGACACTACACAGAACTCTTCTGATAATGCCTGCCCACTTTGGATATTATTTTGCTCTATTAACAGAACAGAGGGAAGAATTTTTGCAAGGAGAACAGATAGGGGTGGGAGAGGATCGAAGATGGGAATGTCTGTAAAAAGAGAAAGTGTGGAAGCCAGGTAAGAATAGCAAAAGTAGGAAAGCTCCGGGAATGGAAGTGGTAACGCTAAAAACGGAGATGAAATGCTAAAGGTTAGTGATCCCACTCTAATATCTAAACTGACTCAATTATTTAACCATATTGTGAATATGGGTACGGTGTCGAAGATCTTAGTCTGGAATAGGTTTATCTTGTCCAAGTACAAAAGAACGGCGAACAAAATATGTTGTGGCAATTACGCATAGGCGTATATTTGTGCAGAATCTGATACTCGCATAATGGGAAGTCTCATCTCTTCAGAACATGCTAGGGATAGACTAGTATCCAGTCATCAGACACTCTTGAGCAGACTAGCTTGGCGGTAGGAGGGCAATATATTGCTATTTCGGCAGTTGATATGGAGGGAATAAAGCATATGACCATTATAGATTTGCTGAAAACGTATGACAACTATGCAAAGGAAGTTATGGAAATGTTTGGCCCAAGCTGCTACTGACGAGAAATTGATAAAGGCTGTCCAGATTATACCAGAAAAAGTTAGGAAAACGCAGTTCTAAGCTTTACGAAGAAAGAAAATGATTAAAACTTGGTTGCTGCATGCTAATTAATTTATTTAAAATTTTCTTGGCAAAATGAAGGTGTTAATGTAACATTTAGAAGCCGAACTTGTCGAAAATATTTACATCTAGCTAATCTTAAAAATTCAGTAATGTATAGACTAAAAGTAAATTTATATTATAATTGTAAAACTTAAGAAATAAGTAAGTTAAGATAATCCACGGCCACGGCCACGTATAAAGGATGAGCCCAAGAAGGAGATGACCCAGGAGAGCGTTTGAATCGATCCACAGGAACAAAGGAGGAGTGGTTGTCCGAGCTACAGTGAAGGGATTATTTGGAGGAACGAATGACTAATCGGGGTATCATGAATGGCAACTGAGGAGATAGAAACGAATGGAATGAGACGGAGAAACCTAGTAGTTAAGGAGAAGCTGTGAAAAATAAGTAAAAGTAAACAGTGATACAATATATGCTAATTGATTGATTGATTTTTTATTTGTTAAAGAATATTCTTATACAAATTTTGAGTCTGGCTCAGTTAATATACAATACAACAAAATAAAGTAGAAAGACATAATAATAATGCTTACGATTCGAAAAGACAATTAATTACAAGATTAAGTAATTCAAAAACTATTGTAAAAAGGGACGATAAACATAGTCCTTTAAAGAAAATAGATAAACAAATTAAACATTACATAACTTTTCATACAAATAAAATAAAATAAGCAACCCTTAAGTAAATATAAAATCAAACAAAATCGTTCCTTCTTAACATCTCCACTAAATAACAATAAACATCATTTAATTTTACTAGATTGCTGTAATTCAGGATACTCTCCACATTTTGTAAATTATCATCGTGAACTATATATCTTTGTATGTAACGCTGGCGGTAGTCACCATAACCAGGACAGATTAGAACAAGATGCTCCAAAACATTGCCTATAACCTTATTACACAATTTATAAATTTCATCTGCTTCGAAAATATACATTTTCCCTTTTATATAAAACCTTATAAAGTCATCATTTGCAACCCTCAATTGGCTGACTATCCTTATTTTTTCAAAACTTGTACAAAATTTTATATAATCCTCAGGCTCAAAACATTTAAAATTAAAAACTCTACGATAGAAAGGCAGATAATTTGAGTTAATAATTCTATTTAAATCAACCGATAACAAATTATTATTAAACTTCTGCAACAAGTTCTTCCTGTTCTCTACTAGATATCTTATATCCGATGTAGTAAAAAATTTTTGATCTCCCCCATTTTCTGCAAGACATTTTACTTGGCTCACCCAGTTATAATTGACATCAGCACAGACGGAATCAAGCTTGCAAACTGCTCTAAAGCAGTGCTTTAACAAATTATTTTCCGGTAATTTCATCAACTTTATCCAATAATTCACCACCCCATTGAACACCTTTGCAGCAACCTGACTTCGTCCAAATTCCAATCGAACCACATACTTAGGAGTACATTTGGGCCAGTAAAAAAGGGACTTAAGGAACTTACATTGAACGGTTTCCAGGGCGTCAAGATAACGTAGGCTCCAAATTTCGGACACATACAATAAAGTAGATGCCACCATCGCATCAAATAAGGTCATTTTTGTTCCCCAAGCATCCGACCTACCTTTAATCAAAATCTTCCTTACTTTTGCACTGGCCACCGCTGATCTCTGTATGAAATGATCTGAGGCTTGTTTAAATTTACCCGAAGATGAAAATGATACCCCAAGATAAGTATAGTTTCGCGTATAATCAAGCTCCAAATCATGCCAAAGAAGAGGTTTTAGTTTTTTCATTCTTCCCAATATATGCTAATAGATTTATACTACTAATATTCTGCAGGTATTCCGTGGAGTTGCATATTCCATGCATTTTCTACAATATTACGCTATATTCCAATCGCTAACACAAATTTCTCTATTTTTCTCCCCATTATTGAATTCATGGAGCTATGTTTACAGTTGTTGTACATTTATTAATAACTTAATTAGAGAGTCTGAATCTAAACAGAGAGTTAATTGCATAAAAAAGTCTTGCTCAAAAAATTATCTTTTTTTCAAAAAAAAATTTCAAATTAAAGTTTGAATCGGTTTTACAATATTAGAATTCATCTTAAACCAAAAACAGCATAGAAGATCTACAGTTACGCTTCAATTCTCCTAATAATTTGAATTTTTCATTGAAATATAGCCCTTTACTGTTTCTGACATAATATCCATGACATGTCTAAAATAACTCTGATTCCATATTTGACATGATTTTAATTCCAAGAATGTCACTCTCAAGAAAGTAACATTATCATCTTTTCAGTCTAAAACTTTCTGCTTTCCAAATTAGTTGAAAATATTTATAAATCTAGTTAATCTTAATAATTTTGTTAATATATATAAACAATAAGTAAATGTTTATTATAATTGTTTTGTATTGGCAGGCAATTAAGTAGTAAAACTGACAGGAACTCAATTATGATTGATATTATAACGATACAGAAAGGAGGCCAATTTAAAAACATTGAACTCAATGAACCTCAACAATTATAATCGATTTAATCGTTCGCAGAACTTTTGTTTTTTTACTGTAATTTTACAATTCTAAGTAACAAACTTTCTTCAACTTATAATGCCTTGGAAACCTTTAGTTGCTCTATATATTACAATTACTTAAATGTGGTGAGGAACTGTACATTACTTGTTTAGTTCTTATTACTTAATGCTTACTTGAATTTAACCATTAAACCAGACAGCGTATCTATCAAATTCCAACAATACTGAAATAACAATATTGCACCTTTAATATGATATATTTTCTGTGAGAACTGTATATTAACCTGAAAGCTAAGATATGCTTCCATACACAAAACTAATCGACAGAGTGAACTATTTCCACCACCTAGTGAGAATTAAGAGTAACTAAAGATACTGTAAAATTTCCACTTTTAACAATCAGTCAGAATTGTAAGAATTGGGTTATGAGAAAGTCGTATTGAAGTGTTTCAACCAGTTTTTAATTTTTTCTTTTAGAAAAATTAATATCAAAGAACTTCACCGATTTGTTATTGGGAGAATCTACGTCAAAGTTAATCCTAGATAGTACTCTGGTATTTTCTGGAGCATTCTACGATCAGCAAAAACATTCCTGTGACCAAACATATGATGATAGTACTTTTCTCTCCAAGCTAAAAATAGTGTTCAGACATAGAATCCTAGTTAATTAACGGTTTATCCTACATAAAACGCTAAATTTTATGCGTCACAATTTTTACGGCTTTAGTTTATTTACAACGTTTATCTTACATTAGATTACTATTACAAATCAATTCTTCAAATACACTTTTTTTCCAGTCAAGTACAACAAACAATTGGAAGTTAACCTTACAGAGGGCATCTTTTACAGCATAAGACGACACTCTAAAAGAAGCTCACGTTACATCAAACTAATACCCGAGAGCAATTTTATATTAATCCAAGTGCAGATTTTTTCCTACAGACAATAAAGGACGATTTCAGCCGATTTATTTCAATATTTGTATACTGGATATAGCGGATGGTTCTTCAAAAGACGATTAGTGATGTATCTGCCCAAACTTTTCAACGACTTCAAGAAGAAAAACATAAGACTTACAGGCCACAATGCCTTGGAGTTTTGGAAGAGATTAGCTTACTGGTAATGCGTAAGAGTCTCACGTGGTGGTCCCGGGTTTGAGTCCAGTGCTGTTCCTTAGATTTTTTTTTTCTTCGTAGGAGCATCTACAGCTCACTGTTCGGTGATGTTGTCTATAGTAGAGGACATTGTTGTCTGCACTTACCATAGGTGTTGACTCGTCTTAAATACAAAAAAATCTGGTGTGAAACACTCACACAACTTTCTCTTACTCCAGTTCTCAAAATTATAATTGACAAATTTTATATTTGTGTACCAAATTTAATGAAATTTGTCGAAAACTGAAAAAAACTATTCAGTAAAAGCGCACTTCCGGTTTACTGATTTTTCTCAAACTCGGAATTTCAACAAGATATTTAATTCTAATTAACATTATTTAAATGACCGAATTGTCTAATAACCTGAAATAGCACTTTAGAGGGTAACCTAACCCCACCCCTCCCCCAGAAAGGCCCTTAAATCAATTTTTCCAGAGAAATGTTTTAAATAAAAGTTGTAGCTCCTTGTATATGTAGTTGATGTATCAAGTTTAAAGAAAATCCTTGGAGCCGTTTTTGAGAAAAACGCAAAAAAGTAAAAAAGTCAACTAGTAAAGTGGTACTTCCGGTTTAGGAATTTTGACAGATAACGCACAGTCAGATCGCATGTTGATATCTAAACGGAATATTAAGTTTCAGTTTTCTACGGTTTTTCGTTTTTGAGCTATGCTGTTCACATACACACACACACACACACACAGACCATTTGCTAAAAACCACTTTTTTGGACTCAGGGAACCTCAAAACGGATATTTCCGGTGAAAACTCGATATCGAAAATTTGACACGATTACAATACTTTCCTAGGAGTAAGAGAAAGTAAAAATTAAAAAATGCCTTAGAACTGCCTTACATTTTATTTTATAATTGCAAAAGATTGTTTATTTTTTCATTTCATTTCCATTCAATTATAATGATTTTATGTATTACTACTACTAATAATAATAATATATTTATTTGTCTTTGTGGATTACCCCGTACAAATGGAGTTGTCTCCATACATTGAAAGTACATAAGAAAAATAATTTTACTACCATTGCTTCAGCAAAACTAAATAAATAAACAATTTTTCTTTTCTTGAGGGAAACAAATAAAACAATTTTACTTTAAAAAAAATAAATAATATTAAAAGATAAATTTTAATTTTTAAACAAAATTTCATGGCTTTTGGTATTAATTGCCATTCAATTATTGGCAAGCAATATATAGCTACAAAAAAAGGTACATAATCAATAAACATATTATCATGTTAAAATAAACAACTGTAATGTAGTCTTAAAATTACTGTGAAAACTAATTAGAACATTCGGAGAGAACGTGATTAGAAAAGTTGCATATTTTGATAGGGATAGAAGAATGCAAAAAGGATAACGGTATTTTATATATATATGTTTAAAATAAAAAATAAACTTAATTACTTAATTAATTAGTTTTATATGAATAAACCGACTAAACGGGCAAATACAAAATAAACAGCAAGAATGCAAACTAATTTATTCATTAATTATAAACTCACATATTTTCAAAGAATTTAAAATAAAGTAATCAAAGTTTTTAAGATGGTTCTTAACATTTGCTTTTAATAATTCAGTAAAGCGTTCGCACACGTAAGGAATGAAGTGATTCCTAAATGGTGAAGTGGGTCCGTAATTCACATTATGTTTGTTCTCCTATTATGTATTACTATAAATTATATATATCTGTCTCAATAAATTAAAAGATAATTATCTCTTTTCTTAATTTAAAGAAATTAAATTTTCCCACTAGACGACACGTGACAGATCAAAGGAAGCAGACACTTAAACCAATATTATAATATTTGTAATTACCAAAAATTACTTTTCAAAGTGGTCGTTCTAAAAAGTACAGAACAGTAAGTTGCTCTTACTAGAAAACTCTAATTAATTACAGAACTAATCACAATTAAAATTTAGATAATTTAATATAAAAAAAATGATAAAATCATAATCATTATATACAAAAGAAACTTAATGAAATGATCTTAAGAAACAGAAGTTTCCTAATTAGTTTGCACAAAAACCATCATCCATAATGAACTCAGACAAAGTGTCTCCAACAGAAATGGGGAAAAAGATGGTAGAAAAAGGAATCCGTCTTTCCTTTAAAACATTGAAGAAGGAAATGAACTATTCATTTATAATAATTAAAATGTGTTGTTTTAATTTGTAGAAGGAAAATTCTTCATTTTAAATTTCCACTGTAATTGTACATAATTAATTATAAATTTACATTTATCCAAAATTTATATGAATATTACTAGCATTTGTCAATCGATCGACGCTGTTTGTTAAACTTCAGTAATTTTGAAATTATTAGTTTGTGCTTAGCTATTAGATCAAGTTTACAGCAATTGTTTACTTTCTAAGAATTACTTTAAACTTTATACTGCCTCCATTCAAAATTGATTGATTAATTTTGTAATAAAATTGAATAATTATTTTACTCAAATTACTTGAATTTATAATTTAAAGTTAATTACATTAATTAATTTAATATAGGTATTACGCTATTTTGTAAATCAATATTTTATAGTATATAATATACGATTCATCAAACTTATAATGCTTAAAAAAAAACTTCCTTCTGAGACATTTTCCGTCTCAGGCTTCCTAGCCTGCTTCATTTTGTGGTCATCGACCGGTTTCGAGGCGTTCGCCCATCATCAGGATGTTTTTGTTGAACAGTGTAATAACATAGACTTGCACAGAACAAATACAGTTTATATATATCGCATTGATTCACCCGCTGTATATATGATAATAAATAAACCACCAAGCCAATTCTAACGGTAAAGCATTTTTTATTTTTTTATTTATTTAAGGAGAGTCAACATCTATGGTAAGTGCAGACAACGTTGTCCTTTCACTACAGACAACATCACCGTACAGTGAGCTGTAGATGCTCCTGCGATGAAAAAAAATCTAAGGGCCAGAACTGGACTCAAATCCGGGACCTCCACATGAGACTCTTACGCATTACCACTCTCTCACTCTCACTCTCTCTCTCTCTCTCCATGGTATTACAACCCTTTAGTGGGTCCTAGCCTCCTCAATAAGTTTCCTCTAACCGTCTCCGTTTTGTGCAGCTGCTTTCCAGTTCCGGACACCCAACAGGTTCCTAGCATCATGGGAGACACCATCCTGCCATCTTAATTTCGGCCTACAGATTTTTCTTGAGCCACCTATTGCTCCCTCTAGTAACTTTTTTGGAATCTCTCCTTCCCCTATTCTTATAAAGTGACCTGCCCATCTTAGTCTGTATAAATTTATATTGCTCACTACATCTGGTTCCCCAAACATTTCATACAATTCCTTATTTTTCCTTCTTCTCCACACTTCTCATTCCCTTCACAGGTCCAAAGATCCTTCGAAGAATTTTCCTTTCAAAAATAAGAATTTTTTTTTTTCATCACTTTTGGGGATTGTCCAAATTTGTGAGGCATACGTTAACACCAGGCGAATCAACGTTTTATAAAGCCTAAGTTTTGTGATTCTCGAGATCAAGCTGCTCTTCATGTACTTAATCAGGCTAAAATATGCTCTATTGGCAGCCATAATTTTATTATTTCATTGCGAAATATTATTGGAGAGGTTAACTTGAGAGCCAAAGTAGCAGAATTCTTGTACCTTTGAACAGACAAAATTATCGATCTCTATATTTCCTCCGGAGGGCCTAGTGCCACCACCGACATACATGTATTTTGTCTTTTCCTCATTAATAATAAGGCCCATATGACACGCTGCTTCTTGAAGGGCACAAAAACCATTCTTTAATGCGGGATAGGATCTAGCTATTACGTCCACATCGTCAGCGTATTCTAGCAGTCGGACGGACTTGTTTAGAATAGTGTCCAGAAAGTGGTAAAAGCGAGTGTATCAACTACATTTGCTCTGTGCAAGTCTTATGTTATTACACTGTTTTGACAAAAACAACCTGATGATAGGCGAATGCCCGAAACCGGTCGATGACCACAAAATGAAGCAGGTTATCACGGAAAATGTCTCTGATGCTTTCCAGCTCTGCAGAACCAATCACAACCACAACAAACTTCATTCTGTTCAATATCATATCAATGGTTAAAATCAAAACTTAATAAAACAACTTTTTTAAGCATGGTCTTCTAAATCTTCCTGAACCACTCTAAAAATCAAGTTTTTGAAAAAGTTACAAGCAAGAGTGATATATATATATATATATGTGTGTGTGTGTGTGTGTGTGTGTGAGTGTAGTTAGAAATGTGTATAAACTATTTAAAAAAAAGTATGTCCAGTGAAATCGCACTTGTAGTCAACGGTTTTTTTTTTTCAAATTCTGAATTTCGACAACACATTTAATGATAATATTAATATTATATAGATGATAGGAATCGCAAAGATGCTGAAATAGCCCTTTAATGGGGAAAGCATATTCTTACACCTCCCGCCCAAAATTTAACTCCATTTTTCAGCAAAAGTTTCATACAAAAGTGATAAGTCTTCAAAAATAAAGTTACTACATTAAGTATACTAAAAATTTTTGGTGTCTTTATGAACAAAATTCGCAGAAAAATTAAAAAAATACTAGACTTCCCATGTATGTAGTGTGTGCATAATTTGAAGAAAATTTGTTGGAGTCATTTTTGAGAAAATCGCAAAAAAAAAACTAAAAAATTCACTCAGTAAAATGGTACTTCCGGTTGAGGAATTTTGAAAAATAACTTCCTTTCAGTGAACTTACCTAACAAACGGACGACCAAGCAAGTTTGAACTTTTTGGGATTGTTCCTTTTTTCGTGGACGGGGGCTATACCGTTCACATACAGACGCAAATATGTACATAATATACTCCACATGTTGAGTCGTAATATGCCCCACCTCTCCCACGCGCGCCCGCTTCCGCCCGTGCGTGCGTGCGCGCTTAATCCGCTTGGTAATTTTGCCTGCCTTGTACCATCACCTTTTCCTGTCGTTTTTCTAGCTAGTGTATTGCATCACTCCAACTCATGTTCCTGTCCCCACTACTTCCCGCGTGCACATCCGCTGGCCGTGAGCTCTGGTCCACTTAGCTGCTATATCTCGCCTATTCAACTTGTTTTCCGCTTAGCCTCTGCAGTTAGTGGTGTTTTGTGGGTTCGCCTTTTACATTTATTCGCCTTATTCGCGCCTTTCGCCTTCGGATTATATATCGTTATCTCCTTGAGCACAAGTCGCGTCTTTCCTCGCATCATCTGCAGAATCACTCACCTTCCGCTCCTGGGCTCTTCTAACATTATCAGCCGCCTCACAGCAGCAGTCACGCTTTAAAGGAGCATTCCCATCCCTTTTCCGCTCTGAGCGTCCTTTCTTCGCAACCCACCCTCAACTCATACACCACACGTACACGCCATATCTCCTTAACCGTCCACCTCTCACCTCAGCTTCGCCATTTGCGCATGCCACAGCACCACTGTCAAGATAAGTCGAACTTCCTTTGCATCTCCTTTTATTGAATTTTATTTATTGTTTTTTTTTTGTTTTTCACTTTTTGGCGCATCTTCGCCATCTTGCCTGGGTGTCTGCCGCGCAGACACACACAAGAACCCAATTTTATAAAAACCACTTTTTCGAACGCAGGGGACCTCGAAACATATATTTCCGATTTACAGATAAAAAAAAAGGCACTACATCCCATGTAGGACCAAGCTTGGGAGACAAAGATTTTTATTGGGAAGTATGTGTGAACTCGCCATATTATCACTACGTTTAGTTCTGGACTTTGCTACCATGCGGTGCTACTAACTGTATCTCCCCCAATTTATTTCACCATGATAGTCAACACCTTCTTTGCTATTACTTTGAAAAGAGGAATAAAGAGGAACACATTAAACCAAGCGTGATGTCTTAAAAGGTAAAAATATCCTTCTAAAGCTGAAAGTACCAGAAGCGCTATTATAGGTCAACGCATAAATGTTTATTGAAGAGAGTATGGAGCATATTCGAAGCCTTACATTTCGATAGTGAGCAGGTAGAAAACTTTCTAAGTTCACATTGCGCCCGCTAATTGAGCAATAAACAATGAGAACTTTTCGAGTTTCCAGCTACTGCTGCTTTAATCTATTCTTCGAAAACACTCCAATTTTGTTTTCTTAAGGGAATACAGTCATCAAGATTAGTAGGCAGTTACATTTTGAAGTTATTGCTAAAGCTGGCTAATGAATTATAGCATAAAGCTGTTCATTGTTACCGCCATCGATAAATATTGTAGAAGCCATTCATTCATAAAGAGGGTTTGCAGATATCATTAATGAACTCGCTTAACATTAGATGGGAATTACAGAATTGTTCTGAAGTTTTTCAAAAAAGCTCATAATATTAATTATAATCTTTCCAATAAAAAAGATAAACTCAAAAAGATTACTATATTGTGAAGTTATCAAATTATATTTGTTCACTTGATTAAATCAGTATTTAGTTCAAAATAATGACGAGTTGCTCTTGTATCATCTGACAGTTATTATGATTGGCATTTGTTTAATACTTTCCAGTCTAATTAAATCATTTTTTTCCAATTAAATTTGATTTTAAACAACTTTGAAAGTTTGTTAAACGTTTGATTTGATTGAAATAAGATTTATTTTGAATCTACAAAATATTTCAGATTTAGACAATTTCTAAATGAAAA
>JAAEAF010007639.1:0-32247 GCA_011037195.1 Triatoma infestans | reverse complement strand
GTTCCTAGGCTCTAGGGCGGAATGGTCCAAGGGGTGGGAAAAACGTTACCGGACAGGACCTCTTGGGGTTTATAGACGGTTCTAGGATGGATTGCGGAACTGGAGCAGGAGTGTATGGAATGAGCCCGCAGGTACTCATTGAGAGGCCGTTGGGCAGGTATTCCACTATATTCCAGGCTGAAGTTTTTGCCATTAAGGTCTGTGCCGAGAAGAACCTGCGTAGACCCCCAAGGGGCAAGGTCATACGCATTTGCTCGGACAGTCAGGCCGCACTGAAAGCCCTAGAGGCTTACAGAACTACCTCATCCCTAGTGAAAGAATGTCGTGAGGCATTGGTGAGACTCTCCAGGCACAACAAGGTACAGCTGCTATGGGTGCCTGGACATGCAGGGATTGAGGGTAATGAGACAGCTGATCAACTGGCCAGGAACGGGGCAAACACTCCGTCCATTGGTCCAGAGCCGGTCCTGGGGATAACTGGCGGAGCGATTCGTGCAGCTATTAGAGAGTGGTGTCGCAGTAAGCATGAAGATCTTTGGAGGGGGAGCCCGGGTGCTATACACAGTAAGGATGATGCCAGGACTGTGTAAACGAAGGACCCAAATGACTCTTAGTCTGAGTAGGAGCCAGATTTCTCTGGTGACGAGACTATTTACGGGTAATGGTAGGTTCAGGAAACATCTGTACAAGGTAGGGCTCATTCGAGCGGAACCCTTGTGCAGATTATGTCAGGAAGAGGAGGAAACTGCCTCCCACCTGTTGTTTGATTGCATTGCAATAATTAAATTGAGGTATGAAACCTTTGGTACGTTGCGACCTGAGGAGATAGTAGCTCAAAATGACCTGGTGGTGAAGGCCCTCAAACTTCTTAAGGAGGGAGGGTTTGTCTACTAGGAACTATCGGGGATGGCACAATAAGCCTCTGTTGGCTGCAGTGCCGGGATATAGCCCACCCGAGGTTGGTAATAATAATAATAATAATAATAATACCTACAGGACGAATTATGATTGATATTTTAATGAAAACTGGAAGATGAAGATGTCATGAATTTATGGGTGCTGCAAGAAAACAACGGCTCCAACTGAAACAGTTTTTACAAGACTATATGTTAGTGGTCTACGAAAAAAAGAGCGAATATCTGGATCCCATAGAAATTTATGAAGCTTTCTTTTTTCTTTAATTAAAAATTTCCGCTAAATATTACGTCATAATAAAAACAGAATTTTTTACGTGAAATTCCATTAAAGATTAAAGAAATTAATCAAACATATTTTCAGAAACTTACATGAAAGAATGTCATGAACAAACGATTAGTAACTGTAATAAAATCAAGACGATATAATACTAAATGGTAATTACTCTTATTATACATATTTATAAGATGTCTGTTCAATTTTGTCTACTTCAACTTTCATGTATATTTCATTAAATGATAAACAATCGAATATATTACTTAATACAAGTGATTATTACTAACTGGATTCAATAAATTCTTGATTTATTAATTTATTCGTTAAATTACCATACTTTTCATTAATTATTAGATCTTTCAACTGAATTTTGTCCGCAACTATTCTGTTTACCATATTTTTAGATGTTGTATTTTTAAACGGCCAACATTAAAGTATTAACCAATGTTTGTATACGGAATTGTTCGACTGGAATTTTATAATGGAAATAAAAGAAATTCGTTTTGAATATTTCAGTCTATCTTTGTTTTAATCAGAAAAAACAAGGATGGATTTTCATGTTCTACTAAGTTAACGGTGTACGCATTCATTTATTAACTAATAATCCTTAATAGGTGTATATTTTTAATTAAACCTATTAATTATAATTAATACAGAGCAGGCAGTAATTATTTGCAATATGTTTTTTATTAACCATTGTTACTATTTATAGTTTTTGAGGATAAGGAAATAATTAATATCAGTTTCAACCTTAAGTTAATTCTTAATTAGATCTGTTAAAAGGTTATTACAATTTAATTACCGGAAGGTCGAACATCAAAACAAGATCATCTTTCATTTATTGCTAACAAATTAAGCCTTGTATAATGGGGGCGCTAAACTTTATTTGTCTTTCTGGCACCTCTTCTTCTTTAATGAGTTACTAAAAATTTCGTTAATTAATATTATAATAGTTTGATTTTGTTTTGTTTTATTTAATTTTTATAAATGTTTTCTCATAAGTATTAGTTTTGGTTTAGGGAATGGATTTGTTTAATCTTCAAACCTTTCTTTTTTATCCATAATCCATTGATGGTGTTAGAATATTATTTTAGTATACTTATACAATAATAGTATTTTATTATTTCATAAAATAATAATTAACGAAGTTTTACAATTAATATAATTTAAAAATTAAAACGGTATTCAGTTCTTCAGGCCTTAAAATTACAATGAAATGTTTTTAGTACGGCCATGGCCAGAGGAGTTTTTAAAGAAAGAATTCTTCGTTGTTGTGTGGTGGTTGCAGTTCCGCAAGAGCTGGAAAGCATCAGAGACATTTTCCGTGGCTAGCCTGCTTTCGTTGTGTTTGTGGTCCAATCGACCAGTTCGGGCGTTCGCCCATCTTCAGGATGCGTTTGTCAGACAGTGTGATAACACAGACTTGCACAGAGCAAATTCAGTTTATACACTGCGTCTATGGACAAACCTATGGTCAAATATAAAGAGAAGCTACATAATGTTATGGGGGTTGTTTATCCCAGTGTAGAAAATGATGACGGCTGCTAAATAATTGATATTTTAAATGAAAACTAGGAAGAGTCTACTGTAAAAAAATGGGTTTTAGTTGGAGCACTGGTTGCTGTAGAAAGGCAACGGATCCAAAGCAAAACGAGGTATCAGAGTCACCTCCATCAGTATGCAGAACTGAATCCCACAGTAAATTATGGAGCCTAATGTTTCAAAAATTCCACTGAATATAAACTGAATTTGCTCTGTGCAAGTCTGTGTTATCACACTGTTTAACAAACGCATCCTGAAGATGGGCGAACGCCCGAAACCGGTAGATGGCCACAAAATGAAGCAGGCTATCACGGACAATGTCTCTGATTCTCTAATTCTTTGCTGCTCTACGTTTCGGGTACCATTGATGCCCTTCTTCAGGAGCTCTTTAGGGTAGGAGAGGAGTTCTCAGCGTTCACTCCAATGGATTTTAGTTGGAGCACTGGTTGCTGCAGAAAGGCCTCGGATCCAAAGCAAAACGAGGTATCAGAGTCATTTCCATCAGTATGCAGAACTGAATCCCACAGTAAATTATGGAGCCTAATGGTTTCAAAAATCCCACTGTATATAAACTGAATTTGCTCTGTGCAAGTCTGTGTTATCACACTGTCTGACAAACGCATCCTGAAGATGGGCGAACGCCCGAAACCGGTAGATGGCCACAAAATGAAGCAGGCTATCACGGACAATGTCTCTGATTCTCTAATTCTTTGCTGCTCTACGTTTCGGGTACCATTGATGCCCTTCTTACACACTATAATTATTAATAATGCAATAAACAAGACAATAAGTATAGTGTGTTGAAGTGAACTCTCTTCGCACGAACTTGATAACTTTCGCAAACGATGGATGAAAATCCAAAACCAGTCAGTAATATTACAAATATGACGATAAAATACCTGATCAAATAAAAGTGATACGCATTTATATGAATATAGTTTATAAAGTTTAAAAAAAAAAAACGGTCAGATCCGTTTCCGAGAAAAGTCATTCATTAAAGACATATACACACACACACACACACACACACACACACACACACACACACAGAGCGATAATCCACTAAAAACATTTTTTTCTCACTCTCGGTAACCTCATAATATGTATATCCGGTGTTAAATCAATTTCGATTTCATTTATACACGATCGCAATACTTCCTCTTCACTAAGATGTAAGAGTAAGTAATAATTATAAAGAAACTTCGCCAAACACATATTTCCACAGCTTGAACGATATCACATTCCTTAATAGAATTCTGCATCAATGTATAATTTTTACTTTCTCTTACTCCTAGTAAGAGGAAGTATTTAATAGGGGTCAAATTTTCGATACGACGTTTTTCCCGGAAATATCCGTGTTGAGGCCCCGAGATCCAAAAAAGTGGTTTTTTTAGCAAAATGCGCGTGATTGTGTGTGTGTGTGTGTGTGTGTGTTTTTGTTTGTGGTGTGGTGTGGTTGTGTTTATTATGTCAGGGAAAAGAATCGCTCAAAAACGAACAAAACGTGGAAGTGAAACTTGATATTCCATTTAGGTTCCACAGGGGATCTGACATACGTATTCTGTCAAAATTCCTCAACCAGACGTACCACTTTTACTAGTTAGATTTTTTACTTTTTTGCGATTTGCTCAAAAATGGGCTCCGACGATTTTTCTTTCACTCCAACCATCAACCACACCTCCAAAGAGCTTACAACTTTATTGAAAAATTTCTCCGGGAAAATGCACTGACGGCACTTTTTGGGTGAGGGGTGGGTTAGGGTGTATCTCCCGTGCTATTTAAGTTTATTAGACAATTCTGGCATCTAAATAAGATTAATTAGAATTAAAATGTTGTTGAACTTTTGAGTTTGAAAAAAATCGGATAACCGGAAGTGTGTTTACTTTACCACTTTACTAAATGATTTATTCATTTTTTCGCAATTTTCTCAAAAATGGCTCTGACGATTTTTTTGAAACTTCGAATATAAACTAAACATGCAATGATCTACAACTTTTATCTAAAACATTTCTCTGGGAAATTTCTTTTAAGAGCACTTTTAGGGGAGGGTTGGGGTTAGATTTTCATCAAAGTGCTATCCTAGTTCATTATACAATTCTATCATCCAAACATAATTAGTTAGAAATAAATAGATGGCTGAAATTCCAAGTTTCAAGAAAATTAGTAAACCGGAAGTGCGCTTTTACTGAACAGTTTTTTCAGTTTTCGACGAATTTCATTAAATTGTGGTACACAAACTATAAAATTTGTAATTTATCATTTTGAGAACTGGAGTAAGAGAAAGTTGTGTTTCACACCAGATTATTTTTTTTCAATTTTAACTTTGGATAAGTTTCAAGAATTTTTGAAAAAATGATAAAATTGCCTTTCTATCCAAAATGATGATTCTTTCAAATTTTCATTGGGAAATCTGTTATAGTAGTAGTTCGCAACTTGACCTTCATTTTATACCAATATTCTCTAATGTTAATAAAACCCGATTTCTAAATGAACGATTCTTTACAAAAAAACTGGAACGCCTCAACATTATTTTTATAACGTCAACAATACCCCCACTAAATATAGGAATGAAACGTGTTTTTATAGAATCAAGATCGAGTTTTATCTTTAGTTTTTTTTATCCTCTTTCCAATGAAATACAAAAAAAAAAGTTACGTCACAACGTAACCAAGTTACACACAACGTATGTTTAAAATTTAAAACTGCTTTTAACTGCACGATGTTCTGCTGCAACTTATCATGAATAATGCATAATATATAAGAAGTTCAATGATTTGCAGTTTTATTCAATCAGGAAGTGAGAAAAACCTTTGATTTTTAGCGATGCTATAGTATTCCTTATTCTCCTATTTTCTGTCCATTGATAGTTTGAAAATAAGAAAGATTTTATATACCGCCTTTAACTTAACAGAGAGACTATTATTAATTATTTATGACAGTGTTTGTCTGTCTGTTTATATTTATTCATCACATAGTCTGCGTCTTCCAAATTGATGTTCTCTATTGACAGTTTTACTTGACGTTTCTTTACTGCTTGCTGATTATACAGACCACCTCTTCATCTGTTTCCCTCTTTCTGTATATATTTACGAATGGAGTAATAAATTTCAATGAAATTTTCATTTATTGAACTGTCTCTTTGAACAAATAGCCTTTTGTAAAGAGATTGCACAACTTTTAGGAAGTCGTTTATCTTTTCCATTTTCTTTTTTGTAAATCTTCTTCTAAAACTTTTGATTCTATTCATTTCTTTTTTTTTTCCTTTTTTTCTTCAGCAATCTATTATTCGGTATATTTTGCATATCATTTCTGGTATCATCCGTATATATGCGAAGCCAAGTTAATGCGTTTCAGATTATATATCTAGATGTCCCAGTCTGAGAAATATAAAATGCCATTAGAATCTGAAGCGGATTAATTCTAGAGTAATGATTTCAATTTAGAAGCAAAGAGTTAATTCTTGGTCATCCTTTGGGTTTAAGTACTTAGAAAAGACTTTAAAAAAAAAGTTTCAGATGAACCTACAGAAATTTTCTTCTAAACCCTCGAAAGAAAATCCGAGAATCCATTCTACTAGATCCAAACCGACTAATTGTGCGCAAATTCCTGGGAGGTTATTTCTAAATTATCGAGAAGCTAATGGGGAAAATCTAACTTCATGATTTTTACTTTGCGATTACAATGACGGACATTGGTTAGTAGTACCTACCTATAGGATGGGGAGTGGTCTAGGTAATTCTTCAGAGATCATAGCTTCCTTCGGTTATCGCCCAGCTTAAAGGACACGAATAGTAGTTACACTGACAACCCAACGTTCGCATAGGAACTATAGAAGTAGGTGATGTGTACAATTACCTGGGTTTAGCGCACCCACAGTCCCAATCTAACTCATTACATACAAACATACACTTACGTATGTAATCGTCAATACTATCAGTTATCTATGATCGACTACCATCTTCTTTTCTAGAAGCGGAACTTCAATCTTTTGTAGAATCAAGAATGGGTGAACTGCAAACAAAGGGGCAACTATAAAACTATTCTTCCCAACTATTTCGACAAGGCAACGTACCGATCTGAAGCTGACTTACAAACTAATCCAGATTTTCCAGCGGCCATGGTCGGATGAGATCATATCTGCTCCGTTCCCACATATAGCTGATTTTTTACGTGTTTGCTATACCAATAAACAAATGTTGTACACTGCATTCTGTACTGGCCTCTACTCGATTATATAAGAGCTCCATTAACTCGAGAAATCCTTCTGCATGGTTAACACAACTTTAAGATCTCATACCAAAAAAGTTCTACAAGCATTTTTTTAAATTCAGTAATTTTCCCAATTTTGATTTGCTAGTTATTGATTAATTTTTTTGTTCTTTAGGTTGTTTATGTTTTACTATGATCTATAATTTTCTTTCATCACGTATTTATTTTATTTATTCCTTCATCATTCTGTTATTTTATCTATTTTTCTTATAGTTTTTCTTGATTCTACATTTTTTGTTATTACAAGTTTGTAATTTTGTGTATCTGAAATTATATTCATTGCTTGTAGTGTATATATTACGCGCGGAGCATGCTGTAAATTAGGTTCTTTCCATATGGGTTACTTTTGGGAAGGAGAAAAAACACTCATGTACTCTGTACCCTTAACTATTCTAAGTACAAACATACTGACACCCAAGGCAGTTTCAATGGAACTTCTAGGGCGCAATGGATTTAGTATTAAACATCTCATACATCCATCCCATCTAAATCTTTGGAACATGTAACTCATGAACACATTTTAAATATTTCAATCATTTTAAATGTAGAACTGTAGATGAACATAGGGCCGGCTCAAGGTATACGCGAGAGATGCACCCGCATAGGGGCCCCACGTTCCGACCAATAACTAAGAAAAATAAAAAAGAAATTGACAAAACAATACGTAATAATAATGGATATCTTGTTATGTTTAAGAAATCAAAAACTTAACAGCTAATTCATGATATTTTATTGATATGATCATATTTTACATAAACTGATAACTTATTAATTTTTACTTCAATTAAATTAAATTTTATGAAAATATTTTTATGTAAACTAAGCCGAAATTGAAATAGTGAAGAAAAACAAAAAAAAAAAAAGAAAAGACTGTTATAATAACTTATTTTTTACTTTGGTTATTTTTATAAATACATTAATTATTTTATGTGTGTGTGTGTGTGTGTGTGTGTAAATAATAGAAGAATGGAAGGAATTTTATATTCTTTATGATTGCATTGTGAAATATACTTACGTTCCACTTATGAAGAAAAGAGTTACAATTTCAAAACAACGATTTTTGTCCGATTTATTCAAACAAAAACTACATATTCCAAGTTTGTAATACTATATTTTAATAGGAAAATCGAAATTGTAAATTTCTGCAAAATTTAAAAGTCGTGATTTTATATTTTAGGTACTTATAATTAAAACATTTATAACCACCTTCGAAATTTCCATTTAATTGAAGTCAGACTTCAATTAATTGAAAATTCATTTTACAGATCGGAGAGAAGAAATACGAAAAATTATTACTGCATTATGGTTATAAATAGGGATAGAGATATCGGTTTATTATTGGGATTGGAGGGATTAGGATTATTTCATTGAGTTTTCTTTTCTAATTTTATGTTTATATTGAATAATAATTATTATGTTAAACACACTATAATAAATTATTAAAGAAGATAAGAACATAATTAGGAAAATTACTATATCAAATTGTTGCAATTGTTGGCCGTTAGAATGTGATCTGATGTATCTGATTGTTGGCTTATCGACCAGGAAGTTTCCAGGGTAAAAAAACAAAATAATTTTACTGTGTTTTTATCCTGAAAACTTCCTGGTCGCTAAAGCCAACAATCAGTTACACCAGAAAATTACTATAGTATTATTATTTTACGTACTAGATTAAGCTTCAAGGTGGCTCCACGCAGAATATTTAGATTGGCCCCGCATTATCTAGAGCTGCAGCGGGGAAAGCTATAACCTGGAAGCTCTATTACAGCCCCCCCCCCCTTATTGCATTTGTTCATTGAATTCATCTGTACAAATGATGTAATAAATGGTAGAAATGAATATTTTATGTAAGCTAAAATTTACATTACTGTTGCACCAAACCGCAGATGCACATATCAGCCGCCAACTATATACAGACCTCTGAGTGTCTATGTGTATGTGTGTCGCTCGGAATATTAATCCAAATGAAAGTGTTGTTTATATGTCAGATTGCAAGCCCAAGATTGCAGAAAAAGAGAACTAGTAGGGAAGGGAATGGCTAAGTGGTTAGCGTTCTGGACTCCGGGAAGAGCCGGGTTCCAGTCCAGCTTTGCTGCCTTTAGTTTTTTTCTTCTAGGAGCCTCTATAGCTCACTGTCTGGTGATGGACAGTGTTGTTTCTAACGAGAGAACACTATCCGGAGGCCGGCAGTGCACTGAGAAGGCTCCGTGCTACAATAAAAATAAAAAAATTAAAAATTAGAGGGCTAGCTCACTTGTCTTTTCATGGGGAGAGGGTGTTCACGATGTTTTTCTCGTAAATTTTGAGGTTAGGTTATTCTATGATGATAACAATTTGCCCTTGCCTATGAAGTTCAAATCTCTATAACACTTAAAAAAAAGAAAAAAATGCATGAGTCTATATAAATCTCCAAACAATCAGCAATAAACCCACAAAACTGCAAACATTCACAGCTGTTTATCCCATTTTTGAATAACTAACTTTAAATATCAACAATTTAATAAAAATTAAATTATTTGTTATTCAATTATGGTGACTGATGTCGTCTAGACGACAATAGAGGCGTATCATTTGCTGTTGTTGTCACCAAGATTCTAGACTTTGCTTTCATTTAAACTTTCATTTATATCTTAACCTTGGTTGTTTATTCATTAAGTTTTGTTTTTTTTTATTTATTTGCAATTCACAATTTCTTCCCAGACCACTTTTTTTTATATAACATTTTAAAGCTATTTCCTTTTTTTTTTAACCGCGAGTCAAGGACCCCATAAAATTCCATCTAAACTATAATTAAACTATTTTACACTAATTAAACTTTATTAATTGTTTTCATGAATAATAAATGCCAGAAATGTAACGAGTCTAGTAAGATTTATAATTTTTATTTTATTGTTCCCGATTTTATTGTTATTATTTACTTAAAAATGATAAACACAGTATTGCAAATTACCACTGCATAGGTAAAAGTTCGTGTTTTAATTTTTGTTTCAGTAATTTTTATTTACATAATTATTGTATACAATTATGAAACATCTACAAAATATATATTAGTATATATTTTATTATAATAAACACTAAATTTTATTCTTATGCAATGAAACAATAAAATACACTGAAACGTTGGCATGCTTTTCTGGAAAATTGAAGAAAAGTTTGTTTAATTTTTATTTCCCTCTTCCTGTAAAATGTTTTGTGTATGTGTGTGTGTGTTGGGTGGGGTGGGGGAGTCTGTGGGAATAAAATATCTCAAAAAAATGGCTTCCTAAGTGCGAAGTCTTCATTGAACTCCCCTCTGAGGTCAATGGTGAGATTTGAGTTTCTTTCCCTTCTACTCCCTTTTCTTTAACTTCCGCTAAAAGTGAGAAAGAGAGAAGAGATGAAAGAGAGAGAGAGAGAATTTTTAATTTGGAAGTTTCTATATTAGTTAAGTTTGTTCATTTGAACTCGTTACTTTCGTTACTTTCTGTCCATATAGAAGTTTAGTCTATTTACTTTATTTTCTATTTCAAATTTGTGTTCTCTACTTTACAGTATTTGCAACTTTGTCTTAGTTGAGTGATATTTTTCAGTGCATGTCGTTACTTAGTGCTCTGCTCCATGGAGTTGCTTATCTACCTGACTTCACTTTCAAGCCCTTAATGATCATACCTAGTGAACATGTAAAAATTATGTGCAAAATTTGGTGGATATATGATCGGGCTTAGGTGACGAAATAAAGAAGGCATTGGATATAGGCAGGAAACCGTGTATAACATTCCCAGTTCAGAGTGTGAGAATTACAGTCCGCTGCCAGTGCTAAGTAGTGTGTAACTACTCACCTGCCGAAGCAACTAGACCTGAAAATGGATGGCGCTATAGCGTCATCGTGCCTATACTTTGCCGTCTCAATGACAACGGTGAATGTTTAATTAATACTGTAGTTTAATTATATAGCTTCTTTCTATGTCTTGGCTGTGGAAGAGGGTTGCGGTGATGAGCGCAGAAGGGTCTGGACGAGAGCCCGCCTGAAGCAGTCGCTGGTGCAGATCTGTTACAAATTCCAAAAACAAATGGTTAAACTTACCATTTATGTAGACGAGTCACGCTTGTACGAGAGGCCACCACTTTCACACCAGTCACTTAAATCGCCGCTCTGTGGGCGATAATTGAATTTTTCAATCTGGCGATAATTGAATATTCTGAAAATAAAGAATACAGAAGAGAAATTATTGTCTTATCTTCATCATTTCCATTAATTTTCATCATTTATCTTCATCATTTATCCCCCTCATTAAATTATCTCGATGACTTTTTACAATGTTCTTTGTCGGCCAGACCTTCATAGGTTACTTGTGATTAATCTTTTCTATTAAAAATATTTTAATTATGGTAATTTCTCTCTTTCTCTTACTGCTGTAAGAGAAAATCTTGCAATCGTTTCAAATTTGTTGAATTTGAATTTTAATTGGAAAAAAACAAATTTTTAGAGGGCCATGAGGCCGAAAAGTGGATTTTAGAAAATGATCTATATGTCTGCATTTGTAGGGCCACATAATTCAAAAACGGAAAAATGGAAAATATTCACACTTGATTAGATACTCTTAGGGAACCACACAATAAGAGTTTTTGTCAAAAAATCTGTCAAACCTGGACTTTACCGAGTGACTTTTTCAATTCTCATTTTTAACTCCAACAATTTCCTTTTAAACTTCGATTCTTAACTGCACATATACAGTGTGCCCCAAGATATATGGATAACGACTTTTTCTCGGAAACTAAGATAGCCAAAAAAAAAACTAAAAAGTACTTGTCCCCGTAGTTTTTTGTTAGAAATCCAAATTTAATTTGCAAATTTGTTTTGGTGCTTCCAGAAGCGAGATACAGGCACCAACTTCATTTTTTCAAATGGGAAGGTGTGGTTTTTATTTAAAAAATAGATTCCTGTATTTTTTGTATGAAAATTTATTGAACGGTTTTTTTCTGTGAGTGATATTTTACAAGTTATGAATGAAAACATGATTCTTATAAGAAATTTCAAAATGATATTATAACGGTTTTTTGATTGAATAAGAAGAAAAGTACTATTTTATTATAAATTTTACTCCTCATTAATTACAGATCTTGCTCGAACTGGCCTCCACCATTAGAGATGCATACACATGCTTTTTCCTGCCAATTTTATCGACCAAAGAAATAACATCTCTAATGATGGAGGCCCGTTCGAGCAAGATCTGTAATTAATGAGGAGTAAAAGTTACAATAAAATAGTACTTTTCTTCTTATTCAGTCAAAAAACCGTTATAATATCATTTTGAAATTTCTTATAAGAATCATGTTTTCATTCATAACTTGTAAAATATCACTCACAGAAAAAAACCGTTCAAGAAAATTTTTTTTTACAAAAAATAGAGGAATCTATTTCTCAAATAAAAACCGCACTTTCCCATTTGAAAAAATGAAGTTGGTACCTGTATCTCGCTTCTCAAAGCACCAAAACAAATTTTGCAAATTAAATTTGGATTTCTAACAAAAAACTACGGGGATACGTATTTTTTAGTTTTTTTCTAGCCATCTTAGTTTCCGAGAAAAAGTCGTTATCCATATACCTTGGGACACTCTATATAAAGACGTACAATATCTGTTAGAAACATTTTTACTTTCTCTTAACCCTGGTAAGAGCAAGTACTATGATCGTGCCAAATTTTCGTAATTGAGTTTTCACCGAATATTTTGTGTGTGTGTGTGTGTGTGTGTGTTTTTTAACAAAAGATCTCGAAAAATTGCAGCAACGTCAAATTTGGTATTCCTTGTAGATAATTATCACCACATCTGACACGTCACGATGGTTTCGGGCAAAATCTATCAACCGGAAGTAAATGTTGTTTTTCCCCCATTTTTTGCCGATTTTTTTCAAAAACAACTTTAAATTGAGTATACCCTTACAAACATGAATATCACTTTTATTTGAAATATTTTCCCGGAAAAATTGTTTGGGGGGGGGTTCAGGGGGGAACAGTAAGTTTAGTTTTTCTCTAAAGTACCATTTCAATGTATAATATAGTTCTACCACTTATGAAGCATTGCTGGAATTGCAAATTTGAATAAAATCGGCCGACCGGAAGGAAGTGCGAATTTACAGAGTAGATTTTTGAATTTTTATGGAATTTCCTTGAAAATGTCAATAACGTTTATAAGTATAAAGCATTTTTGAAGCTAATTGAAGCATTTTCAAAAAAAAAAAAAGAAAAAAAAAGAAAGAGTTTGGTTAGTTGTGCGGAATTTGTAGTGTTAAATTTCATTTTCAAAGTACATAACCCTCTTTTACCCTAAAGATCTCCTGAAGAAAGGCACCAATAGTATCCGGAACGTGGAGCAAATAAAGTATTGTTTTTCTTTAATAATCTCCTCGGGCTATTGCCATATAAACATCGCCTTATAATTTGTAAGGCCTGACGATTTTGAAACTATTTTTTTCTATTTAGTTTTCCCAGTTCCTTAAAAATGGTTCTTAACATCCCTTTAAACTTGTACCACGTGGATCTACAACATTTAGTATTTGAAACATCGTTCCTAACTTTTTTGTTACTTGATCTTTACCACCACCAATCACATCATACTTTTTTCGGTTTCAATGATATTCTTTAAAATTCACAGATTAAATATACATTTTTCAGAGAGTTTTAGGGGAGCTGCCACCTTAAGTTCGCCTCTAAAGTTTGAACTTAAGAACAATGAACTTTTCTGCAACTTCTACAGTATTAGCTTCCATTAAGTACTTTTACAAAAATTCCTACATTGTAGATTTTTTGACCATTTGCTTCGGGAGGTGCTGGACCCCACTGTCGCAAACGCGGTAGTGAGTACGAAGGTTCTCTATATTGGGAAACTGTTCAAAAAACATGTCCCTTGTCACCCGCCGCCACCATAAATGAAGAAGCGGATAGCGGAAATAATAAGCAATAATGGGATAACGCTGACATTGTGGCGTTCAAGAGCGGCCGTGGATAAAAAGGCCCTTGTCATTGATCCTGCTGTGCGCTTTGAATCCAATGATCGAGGAACAAGAGAGGAAAGTTAATACAGAGAAGAGGGACATATATGAAAAATTTATCCCATACCTGAAGGGAAAATACTGGGAAAGGTTTGGTGTACGTCAGTTCAGCAAGTGAAGCACTCTGGTTTGGGAATAGCGGGGCGTTACCCCATGACCACGAGTGTATTTTTTGACCGATTGGAAATTGACCAAGACTTTCTGTGGGAGATTGCTGGGACCAGCAATGGTTACTTGGCTTACACATTTATCTGATTTTAATCTCTGTTTGTGTGATTGCTCTTGTGGGATATTCGTTCAGGTGATTCTTTGGGATGTGTGAGTTTGGGAATATTGTAGGGCACTAAACACGTATATTTGGTCTAAAATTTAGTCATATTCAGGTAAATTATGCTTAACTTAAGAATCTAAAAGTTTAATAGGCGGATGGATTTCCAACGTGTTTGTGTGTGTGTGTGTATAATGCTAAACTTTTCTGAAAATGCAAATTTTTAAAAACAAAATTTTTAATAATAATTGTAATAAATACGTTAGAGAAAATCGTCTGAAGTGTTTGACATAAGATATTTATTTTTCCTTATCTTCAGCTTGAATTTAAAATTCGTTACACTAATCATTAGAAAGGAAAAGGATCATGAGTTTCGGTCTTTTTATGAAAAAAATAAAAAAACTTAAATTCTTGCCAACGTGTTCTCTAAAAGGTGTTCTCAACTTTTTATTTACAAAATTATACATAAGTTTTCAAGTTTGATATGTTTTAAAGATTATAATAGTTTTTATTTTTTTATTTCTTATGCCTTGAAAAAGACAATATATTTGTCGAAAGTTGGCAAGAATTTAAGTTTTTTTTATTTTTTTCATAAAAAGACCGAAACTCACGATCCTTTTCCTTCATACAAGCAACGGTCGAGAAGAATCTTCCACAATCATTAGAAACTTTTTTACTATAAAATTAAGCTGACTATCCACATGACAATAATTTTTCTCTAAAGTCATAAATTTTATTTCACATTACTTTTGGGGATAATTACATACGTATATAAATGATTGAACCGTTAGATTTTTATCGTTAGTTTTAGATATAAAACGCCAATTGGCTTTGGCTTCACAACTAATTATTGTATTATAGATAGACAACATTACATGTAACAGTAGGGGGTCAGGTTTATGTTATAATATTGTTTACTATAATAATAAAACTGGATTTCCAGTAAGATAATATTGCAATATCTTTTATTATTCTTTTAAGATTTATTATTATTATCAAAATGGAGAAATTTTAATTTGTAATCAATTATGAATGGTTATGACTTATGTAATTAGTATAATTTAAAAAGAAATTGTCTTAATTCAGAACATTTTAAAAATTGGAAAATAAGTGAATGCCCGTTTTTTTTTTTTACCATTCCACAGCAGATTTATAAAGAGAATTAGCCATTTCTAGTATCTTCTGATGAATGACCACAGTCTTCCAGACTGAGATTTATGCTATTCTTTGTTGTATCTTGGATGGGGGGTATGTAACACTAACTTAAAAGGTGTTTGTATCTGTTCGGACAGCCAAGCTGCGCTGAAGGCGCTGAGTTCAAATTAGGAGCCTCTCTCTCTTTCATTGGTCCCGAGCCTGCTGTTGGCGTGTCTTCTGGCACATGTCTGTCATCCTTATGGATGAGCTCAGTTGGTTTTTGGCAGTCCAAAATGCTCATCGGGGTTCCGGACAGGGCCATTAGTGAGATGTTGCTGTGTTTTTCACGAAGCTCTCTCAGGCATTTGGTTGGATCCCTTAATGGACATTGTGGTTTAAGGAGGCATCTCTACATAATGGGGCTTATGCCGGATCCATTTTGTAGAGTCTGTGAGACAGAAGAGAAAAACACCCATCCATCTTATGACTGATTGCCTGGGTTGTGAGGAAATTAGCTTTAGGACCTTTGTTCGGAACAGGATGTCTTTGGATGAGCTTAGGCTATTTCAGCTTAAGGTTATTGCCCGATTTATTTGGACTGCGGTGAATCTTAAATGGATTAGATCTGGGTCTGGATATTTGCTCTAGACCCGATTTGTTGTTGTTTTTCTTGGGTTAGCTTATGGTCCCAGTGTGGCTTTGGATAGCCTAGGGTTTGGTCCCTCCCCACAGACAAATAATAATAATAATAGCCATTTCTAAGAATAATATCTCTGATAATGTATAATTATTTAATTCTTATTCAGTTATCTTAAGGAATGCATGACTGCTATTCCCTCCCCCCCCACTCGCTTCCTAAGTGATCTTTCTGTTGTATATTCTTCAATATAAGATATACTCACGGTAAAATAGGTAGTTCACAGGCCATTACTTGTGGGAGAGATCTTCTTCTTCTGCTATTGTTTTTTTGATCGTGATTATTTGAAACGGAAAACGGTTCTTTATATGTTTATATTTACATACATAGATACATACACAGTCACAGATGTATTATATATTATAAATATACATTAAGTTTTTCCACGTTTTTCCATTTAAAATTAATTTTTTATTTTATAAATTCAAGCTAACATTGTAACCAATTAATATTTTAATTGGTATGCATTCATTGAATATAGAGATAGAAAATAACTCGTCAATTATTACAATAGAGTATTCCTCTTAAATGTCCTTTGTTTGGTTGATCGAACCGCCGTCTTGTCCGTGACTATCTCTCTTTTCTCTAGTCTGCTTTATTCTACGCTAGTCTAGTCTAGCCTAGTAACTGGTAGCTTAACTCTAGTGTTAAAGAAGGAAAAAAAAAAAAAATAAAACCTCGCGTGATTTACTTTGTTAAAAATTCTTAAGCTTTATCGATAAAAACATTTATCGATACCTACTTCCCCCACTAAGTACGAAAAATTTTTTTTAACGAATAGTCTCTCTCTGCGATTGTGTATGTGTATGTCCTTAAAGCGCATCGGACACAAAGGTTTCGGGCAAAATTTATCAACCCGAAGTGCTGCGACTTTCTTGCTGCAGAATTTTTTTTTTCTTCAGTTTTTTCGCGCTTTTCTCTAAAAAAAACTTCAACGATTTTCTGTAAATCTTTTATATGCACTATCTACACAAATAAAAGCCTTTTTTTTAGGGAAAATTAAGGTTTTGAGGGGGATTCCATGGTACGTGAAATATATTTCGGCTACAATTCTAAATCTGAAGAAAATCGGAAAACCTTAAGTGCCATCATTTAACAGAATAGGTTTTCGAGTTTGGTGGATTTTCTTGGGAAAACGACTTTTACGATTATCTTTAAACTTGTACAGATATAAAAAAAATCTTCAGTTTTATTTACAATAATTCATTGGAAAAATTGTTTTTTGCTGAGTATTGTGCAGTTCTAATGAAAATTTTGTTAATTAAATTTATTAATTTGGTGTAAGAAAAAGTTGTGTGAGGGGTTTTACACCATATTATTATTGTTATTATTTTTTTTTTGGCCCAAACAAAGTTTGTGAAGATATCGGGAACAACGGTTCCAGATCGGAGTGTTTTTTGCAACTAAATAATTCTTTCTTGATATTTAGCGTATGTATAATACTTTGTTTTAATTAGCATAGCACAGAATCAACGTTATAAATCAATGAGGGGGGGGCGGCAAAGGGGTAAAATAAACTACGACAATTCGTTTATCTTATAACTTAAAACTATAAATGTAATCTAATGTCTTTTATTTTACATATAAGAATATAATTAGATGTATTGTAATAAATACATTAATCTAAAATTCTTATCTAAGATAAAACAATTTATTGTATGTAAGCAATACAGGGAAATCCGTTTTAAATTTGATGCCCTATTTACCTTTCACTATGCGTTCCTTTCTATTTCTTTACACTTGTCTTTCTCTCGGCTATTTTATTTCTATTTCGTCATTTTTTACTTGTTCACTGACCCCACTTCTTTTGTGGTTCAGTATAGGAATTTGATATCCCGCTTTTTTTTTTTTCTTTTTATTAGCAAAGTGTGCATATTCAGCAGACATTTGATGCTGGAGGTAATGAAAGAACAGGAAGTGTCCTACAAGTTTATACTTCCGGCAATGAGACAGGTGTCAGTGCAATTTTAATAAATAATAATAAAAAATAAATTTATTATAAATTACATTTTTTTAAAAATATTTTATTATGCATTAAATTTCGAAATTCAATTTGCCGTAATATCAGATTTAGTCAGCTGAAGTTATACAAGGGCATACAATATTTAAAGAAAAAAATGTTTATAGTTTTAATGGGTTAAATTTAATGAATCTGTAAATTTACTTAGTTTTCAACATCATCCATCTCCCCTCCCCCCCTAACACATATATACACTTGTCCCATCTTTCTCTATTAGTTTTTTTTTACTTTTATGTCGGCTGTAAAAAATTCTTTGTGTAGTGGAAGAAGAAATGCAAGAAATTATATCTATTTTATTTAAAGAAAATAATCCAAATTATGAGAAAATGCAAGCTCGTTCGCAAAAAGGGTACACGCAGGTAGAAGAGTACAGTTATTGGAAAAGTTGATCAACCTTGATAGCATTGTACTACCCCCTTCTCCTCACAGGGGAGGAACTGAACGAACAATCAGAAGACATTCCTTCAGGGGAGTTTTGTTGTAGACACCAAGGAGAACACATCAGGACTGTGCCAGTTATAACATAAGAGTTAATTTCAATTAATTTCAGTATACTTATAAGCATATTATTGTGATATATTAAAGTAACTTAATTTCACTTAGAGAATATATCTATTTTAAAAGCAGTGTGCTCTCTTGATTATTACTAATACTTCTATCTCAAACATATATACAAGCCCTTTTACTAAACCGCTCGTGCTACTACATACATACAACAACAACATCACCAATTAGATTTCATTTGTCTTGATTGTATGAGTCATTTTTGTACATTTATCTTCAATATTTAGTTGATGTGAAACTTGACGCCATATTTCGGAGTGGATTTAAAACTGCCTGGTCGAAATGCGGGCTGTAAGGGAGATATGGGAGAACTTCTGAGCCTAATTTTTTTTCACTACTTTCTAGCCTGGGGATTATTGCAACTTTATGTGGGCGAGCGGAATCTTCTTTTTTTTTCCCCGGAATCACAGGCTTCACTTTATTTTCAAGGATCCCTATAATCATAGTTACTAGTACGATGTCCTTCCTCCACATAGAAAAGTGAACCTTTCAGAATCCCAAAAATATTGTTAGTAATACTTTGAACTATTACCCCGCTTTATACTCATGCTTTCATCCATGTTTAGATGCATGAATTCAGGCGTTTCTTTTCGTTGCATTCGATGATCTGGTACGAGAAAAGTTCTTCTGACGTAAGATTATCTTATCGTTTTCCCTTATTCAATTGTTTTTCAAACCTTAGCCGTCTAAGATCAGATATTTTACCTTTAGTTTCTTTGAATTTCATTTGTGATGATTTATATCTCTCATTGAGTTTTCTAGTGAAAATTCTATCACAAAAATTTGCCATAACTTGCGATAATTGTTTTTATAAAAAATATGTAAAAAAAAGCTGTAAAAAGTAGTTTTTTTTTAATTTGTTTTTCTTTAAGAGTGCATTCACCTTAACATTTTTTTTTTTAATTTATTCTAATTTTAGGAATATTATTTAAATAGGATACAGGTATTTAAACAGACTTCCATGTTTTTTAGAAAAGTGAAATTATATAATACTAAATTATAATCTGATTTTGTAACAGAAATTAACATAAAATAAAAGTAATTATTGCTTTTTTTTTAATTAATCATATCCATAAGAAAATATTCAACTTTTGCATGTTGTACAGAAATAAAGTTTGAATTTTAAAATCATACCGAGGTATAAATTATTAAATGAAAAATTACAGAACATGCCTTCCTTTTTTACCTGAAAACTTGTTAAAAGCTCAGTAGGAAAACCCAGAAAATATCATTACATAATTACGATATATATAATTCGCTAACAAGATGAGATGGTAATTTATCTTAGTTACTATCTATTGCACAGAAATGAAGATAAGGATTTAAATAAATATTGTAATATTATGTAAAAATTCTATGTTTAATAAATAGCTAAAGTAAAACATTTTAATAAAAATTAAGAATATCACTATTATATGTTGTGGTGGTTGGTTCCGCAGAGCTGGAAAGCATCAGAGACATTTTCCGTGGTAGCCTGCTTCATTTTGTGGTCATCGACCGGTTTCGGGCGATCGCCCATCTTCAGGATGCGTTTCAGACAGTGTGCCAACACAGACTCGTACAGAGACTTAGTTTCACACACACTTAGTGTGTTCACACTAACTCGGGTTAGTGTAAGTAAAACTAAGTCTCTGTACGAGTCTGGGTGTTGGCACACTGTCTGAAAAACGCATCCTGAAGATGGCGAACGCCCGAAACCGGTCGATGACCACAAAATGAAGCAGACTACCACGGAAAATGTCTCTGATATCACTATTATAATTTGTTATTTTTTTAAAAAAACTCTAGGACTCAAATAATTAAAAAATATTCCCCGTTTCTTTTCTGTTTAAGTTGAATACATTTATGGAAATAGATCTTCTGACGGAATTGTTTTTCCACCAGGCGTAACTATGTTTTGTGATCTGTTGAAATACAAAATGTTATTTTTACGAATTGTATTTTCGTGGTAAAATATAGCCAGACTAATTATGAAAAAAATGCTAGACTAATCAAAATCATAATATTTGTATTGAGGTTAAGTAGTAATTAAAAAAAAAAAAAACTAATAAAAAAACAAACAAATAAATTCAAATGATATCTGTCTTATGTCAGTTGCATCATGCGTAGAACATTTTTTTACTTATCCTGCATCCACTGCCCCTATCCGTCAACTCACTGTTCATATCTTCTTAGTATGAGAACACATTTCGCTTTTGCATGTGAGAAAACTTTCGTTCGGTTTTTAATCTTAAGAAAAACGTTCACTTTTCAACCAAATAGGTTGGCCTTAAAAAAAAAACCTCATACAACAGGGCTGCCAACATTTTCTCCTTCAGCTGGCCACAAAATATATTAAGTCCCGGGGGAAAAATCCTGTTTCAAAATCTCTTAACGGAAGTTCTGTTTATTCTGCTGGTTTAATTAATAAGAAAATATAGGAAATTTTAATTAGTACTTAAATTCCCGGAAATAAGTTTTAATTATTTAACGTTATTTTTACTTTTTTTCTCCAGGAGTTCCATTTTTCAATGGGTTTCCTTGACCTAAATATCTTGAATAGCCTTTCTCCATGCCTCTCTTGAATTGTTTATTAATGTTCAAGATATAGCCAATTGTGACTGATTGTTATATGCCATGTTTCTGCCGGCAGTTTTATCCCTCACCATTTCTTGGTTTGGGTAAAGCTATTAAATTTTCACCAGCAGAATAAGTGCACCATAGACCGAAACAAATGATAGTCGGATGAAGCTAAGTCTGGACTGAAGGCTGGGTGTAAAAGAAGTTCAATGCCATCAAGTTCTTCAGTTTTCCTTTAGCCTGACGGGGGGAGGGTGTGGTTGAGTGTTATCTTGCTGGAACAAAACTTGTTTGCATTGATCAAAGTGGGTAAACGCTGGGCCATTTTCGAGTACATTTTATCTAATTGTTGGCAGCAAAAGAAAGTCAATCAGGAACGAATTCCAGAATGAATTAATTACTCCATCATAGTTTCAGAAAACCTATAGACTTTTTTCAAATTGCTCTCTTGCACCAATTGTAAATGCTGTTTGACCAAGATCTAACCATTGAGCTGCTGCATCAATCACTTCAGGTTTTCGCCAGTAACTCCTTAACATCATATGCCACTATTATTTTGTTGAAGCGTATGTCAAATGGATTTTTTTAAGAGAAGTTGCTGGCAGGTATCTTTTTACCTGGAGCTCTGGTGTGGAGTAAGTTCATGCGGCACTAGCCTAAATCTCTTTTTTACCTTTCCCATACAATGGGAAACCATACCATACGAGTCTTTTTTTTCCTATTTCTTGTAATATATTCTTTTTTACTTCCATCACTTCCCTGATCTAAGGGAGTTCCTTATTCTTTCTATTCTGGAAGTTCTTGCTGCCTGTCTCCAGAAGTCCAATTCTGTTGCTAGCATTTTTTTTTTTAGACTTTTCTTTATGATCCATGTCTCTGACCCAGAAGTCATTATGCTGAGTACAATCGCTTTAAAAATATTCTGTTTTGTTTTCGGCAGGATGTTCCTGCTCCACAAGACAGAGTTTAGCATAGAGATTGACTTTTTCCTTTCGCACGTCTAGAGTTGTATATTTAAATAAACCAGCAAATATTTAGCTGTAGAATATGTCCTAATAGTAAATATGAATAAAAAGTATATATTGTTATCTGGCCAATTTTTTTTACGTAATGTTTTACTGTCAGCCATGATTAAACATAGATCTGAACATTGATCCTTTTTTTTTCAAAACAAAGAATCGGCTGGAATTTAATATTTTTGCTACTTTCCCATCTGTAACTGAATTAGTTTCTCATATTTCCCAACAAACAGCTATGAATGAAAAGAAAATTAATTACTTTCTCTCACTGGGGGGAGGGAGGAAAGTATTGGTTCGTGCATAAAAATTTCGAAATTGTGATTTTCCCACCGGAAATGGAAATCCTGTTTTGATGCTCGTGAGTAAAAAAAAAAAAAACTTTTTTTAGCAAATGGTATTTGTGTATGTGTGAGTGTTGTGTGTGCAAGCTCAAATATCATATTTCGCCTGGTAATCTTGACTTTATTGAATGTTTTTCTCTTCAGTTTTTACGCGATTCTCTCGTAAACAGCTCCAACCATTTTCTTCAAAGTTCGTACAGTTTTGATAAATTCGAAGAAACACGTTTATTTCAAACATTTTTTCCTGAGAATATTGATGTTCAGAAAGTTTTAGTGGTATCTTAGCAACAGACTTCCCTCTGAATTACTATTTCAAAATATAAGTTTCTACTTACTGTACAATGCAGAGAACAACAAACTTTGTTTTTAAAAAAAAAGAAAAGAAAAAGGAATGATAGTTTGGAAAGAATGAGTAAAAAAACAAACAAAAAAACAGAGATGTAACAACGTAACAAGCAAAATACTGCATTGCGGTTTACTTTTAAGCAGAGAAAAATAAATATTTATAGATAAAAGAAGAAATTCATGGCTGGATGATGATAATCTGAGAAAATGATTTGGAAATTGTCAGAGTGCCAACGTCCAAAAATTGGAATGTCTTGAAGAAACACTCGCTCCCGGCGCCAGAAGAAGGCGAAGAAGCCAAGTAGAAAGTATTTAAAATACCTGATTAATTTGGCTGAGAATTTAGTGATTAAATTCATGACAATTATGTTTCAAAAAAACATTACATCCAGTTTTTTGTTAAATGTTATTGAGTCTATGGATTATAATTAATAAATTTACTATTCCAATTCAGGATCTTAACAATATGGGCTTTTATAGAACATTCCTTGTTTCAAAATTCCAGATTTTTTTTATTATTATTTTGAATTAGTTTTCAAATCGTTAGGCCTTAAAATTATAATAAGCTGTTTATACGGCAATGGACAGAGGAGTTTAAAAAAAAGAAAGAATTCTTTATTGCTCTACGTTTCGGGTACCATTGCCCTTCTTCAGGAGCCCTGTAAAATGTATTGGAGAAATGTTACATATACTGTTCTGTAATGAACATTATAGAACCAGAATTTGTCTGATCTTGTCAAACAAAGCGGTAAGTGGACTGTATTTGATAGGGTGTAGTTCTTAATGCGGGGAAACAGAGAATACTAATTCAAATAAGCATGAATAATAGAACGCTTACCTTGCAAGATGTGGACACTGGCTTAACAACGCTCCAAGGAAAGGGATCCTAAAAGGAAAAGAGAGTCGACTCCCCCCTCCCTCTGGCCACAGATACCTTTGTGAACGTAGATGGTGTCCTCCAGTCTAAAAGGCGAGCCGATTGAAGGCCAAGTAGGCATAAGTATGTTCCTTTGTATAATGCACCGCACTTAAGCGGGGAACATGCGGTGTAACGAGAATAACGGAAAACTGCGTACCCGTGAAAATGCGGTGTAACGAAAGAGGCGAGAAACGGCACGCCCGTATACTTTGCGGTAAACTAACAGAGAGAAAACGAAATGCACTTAACATGCGGGATTAGCACCGTGGAAAATATAGAGCACTTCCGTGCGTGTACGAACGTATGGTACAACAGTTTTCGAACAGAACAACTACTAGTAGTAGATTCTAGGTGAAACCGGACAATGTGCAATCGGAAGTTATAGTAATTACGACAACGGCCGAAAGTGAAATATGTGTTGCAAAAGGTATACATTGGGAGACAAAAAGGCGTCAGGAGATTAAACATACCGCCCACCTAAAATAGAACAACAAAGAATTCATATCCATTGCCATATAAACATATTATTTTTTAAATCCGGAACTTGATCTAATTTTCAGTCCTATTAACAATCCCATGATGTAACTTCACACATTATTTCGATATTTGTTTGCCTCAATTGTTGCTTCAATTGTTGGAGACACCATTTGTCCAGATGGGAGAAAAAAATTACTACCAGTTTGTTTGTTGTTACAGGTGCACATAGAAAATGGGTAAGGTTTTTTTTTTTTATTTTTTTAATAATAAGCGGAAGTTGATCATGGCTTCACTGCACTTCCGGGAGCGTGTTCATGCATGCGTAACATGTTTATTTTTACATTACAAATATATCCTCTAATTAAATATTAAGAGGAAAACATATTTAAATAGTTTTGAAAAAGATTTTGCAGTTTTTTTTATATTTAAAACCATTTCTTTTCTCGATCATTTTCTTTGGGACCATTTTTAAGAAGTGGGTAAAGTCGTCTTCTAAAGCAGAGGTTTCCTAAGGAGCCATGAGATTATTGGTTGGGAGGCCCCAAAAACGATATATAAAAATATGGAATTTCATAAATTCCATTAAATAATTACAGTAAAAACGGGAAACAAAACAAAGATATATTTAATAGCTACTTCATTTTTAAATTGTTTTTCCAATCATGATTCAACAAGTATTATATTATTATTTATTCGTAATGTTCAATTATTTCCTTTCAAGGACAAACATAATTTTTTGATCAAGTTAATAAAGCAGGAAAATACCATCAATTTGGTTATAAAATTCGTATTAATTTTATTTTCTATCTTATTATTTAAAATATCCATTTTACTAAATATTTATTTAATTAATTAAATTTAATATTAATTAAATAATATTGTTTTATTAATACAATAATTTACTGTGGTAATGGCGAATATGTAGTTAAAAAAATTTACTATTATCAATTTTATGCAAATTTTAATAGTTCTACATTCTTTTTAATTTTTACTTTGTCTTACTGGTTTTAGGAAGAATGTATTGCGATCGTTAAATTTTGCGAAATTAAGGTTCCATCGAAATATATATTTTGTGGTTCCCTAAGTCCGAAAACCTGTTCTTTACTTAAAATGGTTTGATGTTTGTATGGGTAGGATGGTCAGTATAACTCAAAAAACGGAAAATCGTAGAAACTTTGTATTTCATTTAGGCTTTATCAGGAGGGCTCGAAAATAAGGTTTTGATCGGAAGTACCATTCAATCGAATAGATTTTTTAGTTTTTTCACAATTTACTCAAAATCGATACCAAAGATTTTCTTTAAACTTGATCAACTAATCATGTAAAGGAGCTACAACATTTTATTTGTAACATTTTCACGGGGAAATTCATTTAAGGGCTATTCTGGGGGGAAAGGTGACGATAGGCTTTTCTTAAAAAAGAATCATTTTAATAAATTATACGATTCTCTCGTCTATATAATATTAACGAGTACCTAATATTACGCCGAAATTCCGAGTTTGAAGAAAGTTGTTTAACCGAAAGTTCGACTTTTATATTATATTTCCGGTGCGTATATATATATATATATATATTCAGTTATATGTGAAATTTGTGACAAGGTAATAAATGTTTAAATAAATCATAAATCAAAACTATATAAATTGCAATAGGAGAAAGTGGTATATATGTGTATTTCATACCAGATTTTGTTTTCATGATTACGTAATTGGTCACGAAAACTAATTAACTTATAATTTATAATAGCAGTAAGCAATGCATATCTCGAAAACTTTAAAGACTTCTCGGTAAAGTGGGGTTTTAATAAGAAAAAAAAAAAAAAAAATTAAATTCAAACATATAATTCATCGTAATATCAAGGAGGTCAGGCGAGTCCATCCTCAAATAAGCCACGAAGCCAAAAAGTTTGAGAACCACTGACTGTTTTTAAAGTGCCATATTTAATATATTTTATATTCCACTAGATTATGCAACTTTAGGAAAAAAAATTAGTAAATTCATATGAGAATTTAGAAAAACAAAAATGATAAGAGAAAGTTGTGTGTCGTAATCAAGATAGCATCTTAAAAATGATAACTGAACCTTCTTTTTTTACAGCAGTTATCTTTTATTAAGAGTTATTTAGAGATAATGCCAGAAAGATATTAAGCCATACACATAAAATAAATAAAATAAAAAATAAAACCGACTGCGTGAAGCGATTACTTCCACTTATTGTTTTTACATTCTCTTACCGTTATTAGAGGAAACATTGCGATTGTTTCTAATGGGAGAGGTGTACAAACAAAATGTTTAATTACCTTTTATGATTTGTTTATTAATGTTCAAAATATAGCCAATTGTGACTGATTGTTGTATGCCATGTTTCTGCCGGCAGTTGTATCCCTCACTGATATGCAGGATTAGGTTGAGTCTAAAACAACCATTTCTTGGTTTTAGACTCCAACTAATCCTGCATTCCAGTTTCAATTTCGGTAAAGCTATTAAATTTTCACCAGCAGAATAAGTGCACCGTAGACCGAAACAAATGATAGTCGGATGAAGCTAAGTCTGGACTAAAGGGTGCGTGTAAAAGAAGTTCAATGCCATCAAGTTCTTCAGTTTTTCCTTTAGCCTGACGAGGGGAGGTGTGTGGTTGAGTGTTATCTTGCTGGAACAAAACTTGTTTGCGATTGACTAAAGTGGGTAAACGCTGGGCCATTTTCGAGTACATTTTATCTAATTGTTGGCAGCAAAGGAAAGTCAATCAGGAACGAATTCCAGAATGAATTAATTACTCCATCATAGTTTCAGAAAACCTATAGACTTTTTTCAAATTGCTCTCTTGCACCAATTGTAAATGCTGTTTGACCAAGATCTAACCATTGAGCTGCTGCATCAATCACTTCAGGTTTTCCCCAGTAACTCCTTAACATCATATGCCACTATTATTTTGATGAAGCGTATGTCAAATGGATTTTTTTAAGAGAAGTTGCTGGCAGGTATCTTTTTACCTGGAGCTCTGGTGTGGTGTAAGTTCATGCGGCACTAGCCTAAATCTCTTTTTTACCTTTCCCATATAATGGGAAACCATACCATACGAGTATTTTTTTTCCTATTTTTTGTAATATATTCTTTTTTACTTCCATCACTTCCCTAATCTGGGAGTTCCTTATTCTTTCTATTCTGGAAGTTCTTGTTGCCTATCTCCAAAAGTCCATTTCTGTTGCTAGCAGTTTTTTTTTTGTAGACTTTTCTTTATGGTCCATGTCTCTGACCCATAAGTCATTATGCTGATTACAATCGCTTTAAAAATATTCTGTTTTGTTTTCGGCAGGATGTTCCTGCTCCACAAGACAGAGTTTAGCATAGAGATTGACTTTTTCCTTTCGCACCTCTAGAGTATTAGCAAATATTTAGATGTAGAATATGTCCTAATAGTAAATATGAATAAAAAGTATATATTGTTATCTGGCCAATTTTTTTACGTAATGTTTTACTGTCAGCCATGATTAAACATAGATCTGATGACACTGCCAGTCTGCAGCAAGTACACGAGTATTTGTAGTTGGATTTCGACAGCTTCCCGTAAAGCCACCGTCATGCGGCCGCCGCCCTCAAACTGTGCCTTTCTTTCCAAGTTCATATCATCACTATTACATTTTTGAAACCAAGCCGTGCAATTAACTGATCAAGGACATCTTGCCTTTCGATTTCAAATAGAGTACGCGTAGCCTCAGAAGCTGTACACTGTTGTTTTTTTTTCTTTCAGTAGTGACGTAAAATTACTTATATACCGTAAGACATAGTCATGGTTTTCTAACAAAAAAGCTCACACTTGAACGGACTATTTGAATAAGACGTAATATGTATTGAAACACTGCAAAAAAATCACTGGGTAACTGAAACTTGATATTCTATTTAAAAGCCACCATCGATTCCGACACAGTGCGTCATTCATACAGTTCCTGGGTCCTAAAAAAGAACAAAGAAATAAAATGTCACTGCCCCACCAACTATAATATTTATTGATAATTTAAAGGAAATTAAATATTTAATAATGATGCCAATGTTGAAGAAAATTGTTGTGAATTATAATTTATATTAATGTCAATAGGAGGAAGTATTGTTTTCTTGTAGTTTTCGTAAAGTATAATATTTTTTTTTATATAATAGTTTTTTTTTTAGCGACTTTCTCGGATGCTGTTCCAACAATTTTCTTCAAAATTTGTATGCACATTATATTCATGTAAGCCTATCACTTTTATTTGAATCACTTTTTCCAGGAAAATTTTCTTTTATTTGGGGGGTGGGGGTGGTGAGTTAGGTTTTCGTTGGATATTTCCGTTTTGGTATACTATAACGATTCTATCATTATGTATTGCCAACATTCTACATTTTAATATGTAGATAGACTATCACTTTTTTGTTGAAATTTTTTTCGAGAAATATGATTCTCGAGATTTCTGGGCGAGGAGCTGGGGAATCACGTTTCCCTACAAGTGTTGCTCCATTATCGTTTACGTTCTTCCACTTATATCGTATTGAAGGAACTGTTATTAAAAACATTAAAATAACTTCTCCAAGTTTGAAGGAATTTTGTCGTAATAAACTATGTAAGTCGCAGTAAGAAAAAGTGGTATGAGTGTTTCACACTAGATTCCCCTCCCCCCCAACAATAGTCACAATTCTAGTTTGTGGAACTATTTTCTTGTCATGTTTTCGGGTAAGTCCAAGTTGTCACCAATGTCAGAGTATGATATTTCATCGTCATATAGTGTAATAGTACCAGTTCTGTTGTGGTGTAAGTTCACGCGGCACTAGCGTACATCTCTTTTTACCTTTCCCTTAGAATGGGAAACCATACCATACGAGTCTTTTTTTTCCTATTTCTTGCAATATATTCTTTTTTACTTCCATCACTTCCCTAATCTGGGAGTTCCTTATTCTTTCTATTCTGGAAGTTCTTGCTGCCTGTCTCGTAAGTGGAGTTTCGTTAAATACATAGTCGTCTAAATTGTCAATCTCTGTCCTTGATGGATCAGTTTGCACAGCATATCGATCTTGATAATATTTCGCAATTGCATATTTCTGCTCTGCAGTTGCATGTTCATCAGCAATCACACTAAATGTGAATGGTTTAATTTGATGAATCACCTGCGTTACTTTATACAATTTAAATTTTGAGTAACGAGCAAGAATCATTTTAATGTCAGGATTTAATGCAGTTAACAAATCATGAATTTTGATTTTTGTTTTTTTTTAATTTATCTTTTCTTCCTTCATTAGTGGAATAGTAAAAAGAATAAAGCTATTATATCTATCGCACAATAAAAATTATATAGATATAATTTTTATTCAAGATATTTAGGTCGTGAAAAGTAATAATATCTTTGCTATCAGATATTTCATAATCCTCATTTTTTTGTGTTGTTGTTGTTGTTTTGGTTTGTTTGTTTGTTCTGCATTCTTAGGCACATCTATGGAGCAATGATCTTATAGTTTTTGAATTTCCACATGTTTGCCCTCCTCCTATTCTCACGACAGTTTCATTTTGTTTGATATACTACTCCCCCTCTTGCTTTTCTCTCGCTGAATAGAGTAGAGCTCCAATATTTTGATATAATCAGCAACAAAACTCAAAATGAATTAACCACTTAATAATTGCACCAAGTTTACACCAACGCTTTTATTATGAATCTATTGTTACGGAAGTGACGTGAAGTTTACCCCCCATTTTTACTTTTCTCTTACTCCTTAGTAAGTCGGAAGTCCTTAGCGATTGTGTCAAAGTTTTGAAATTGAATTTTCACCGGTATTTTTGTGTATTTTAACAGAATATTTAAAAAACGAAAAATTATAGGCAGCTCAAACTTGGTATTCTGTTTAGATTACTATCACTGCATCAGACACGAAGTTTAAAGAATATTTATCATTTTATACATAATTTACTGAAAGGAGTAATAATAGAAAGTTGTGTGAGTGTTTCATGGAAGGTTTTTTTGTTTGTTGAAATTGTATTGCGGTGAAGAGTTGTGCAATGTTTTTTTTTCTGACGCTATATTGATGTTTTATAGTTGATGAGATTTAATAAACACTAGGTCGATTTAATTGTTGCCCAGTTTATCAGTGAAGTAATGAATCTTAGATTAGATCTTTGTAAGGTGGATTGTGCACTACGATCTGAAAGATGTATTGCCCTCATCCCCACCCGGAACCTTCTTAGTGCATTCCTGGCATCCGGGCAGTGTTCTCTCGTTATAGATAACACTATAAATCCCCGGGTCAGTGAGCTGTAAAAGCACCTAGGAAGAGAAAATTTAAGGTTAGCACTACAGGACTCGATCTCGGAACTTCCGTGTGGGAATCTACTGAGCTAATCCCCTCCCCACTACTGAATCTTAAAACTGAACGCTTTTTCCATTAATGCCTAAATACAGAACTGACAACCAAACAGATTTTCTTCTTTTTTTTTACTTCCTCCATCCATATTGTTTATTAATCTATGAAATCTTAAAAAGACGCATATTTTTTATTTTCAATATGCAAAAGATTAGAAATGGACAGTCATATTTTAATTGGTTTATTTATAAAGATTCAGTGTACGGTTTGAAAGAAATAGACAAATAAAATGTTTTAGAAAGTATAACTACTATAATTTAAAGAAACAAATCTGTTTTGGATGTTTATCTTCACCTGTGACGTAATAATTTCTCTAAATATAGTGAAAACTTGCTTTTATTTTCGCTGCTTAATAACATATGCCATTATGATATACCTTTCCTTTCTACATATTTATGAATATATGAGACATATATATATATATATATGTATGTATATGTGCGTGTGCGTCTGTGTGTTTTTGTGCGTGTGCATAGATTATACTATAAGTAATTTTGTGAAATTGATATTAGATATGAATGTATTATATATTTGTATATATTATGAACATTTTATATAAGGAAGTAATTAATTTATTTTTTATGAAAAAAAATATCATATTATATAAGTAATTAAAACCAGTTATCAATTTTTTTAAACTGAATAGTACGTTAGTTCCATTTCTTGTTTATATTCTTTGGCCATTGTTACTGTCAAGAGTACTTTCTTTAAATTTGGAAAAGTTTATTAAGTATTTTAATTTATAAATCCACTTATTAACTTTGTATACAGATTTACTTGTTTTTACTTTCTCTTACTACTGGAAGAGGTAGAATTTTCGGAACTTATGTTTCTCACCACTTTTTGCATATGTTAGCATAATTTAACCCGGAAAGTTGCGAGAAAGTTGATAACAAGCTATTCTCTGGCCAGGGCCATTTTCATGAAAAAAACTTCTGTTCTAATCTTTCAAGGTGTAACGCCCCTGCAGAGGTTCATTGCATAAGACCGAAACGTCGGTTTCTAGCAAACCACTGACGCAGTCTCAACCTGGTAACTCAAGTGTTATACCAGGAACTACAGAGGATCTGGCAGTAAGGTTTTTGTAAAAACTTGTCAATAGTTAGTAGGTACAATTTTATTGAATGAATTTCTAAATTTTCCCCAGTTTTCTCGCAAATAGCTCCAACGATTTCGTTCACAGACTTCAGTGTCGGACTGCTGCTCAAACATTTTCAGGGGAAAATTCAACTTGGGGAGAGGAGAGAATGCCACGTTAGCAATGCCACTTCTATACCCACTTCTACTATTATGAAGGCTAAATAAATGATTGCATACATTCCAGATTTAAAGAAAAGCCATAAAACGGAGGTAAAGCTTCATCGAAATAATTTTCCATTTTTTCAATTTTCTGTTTTAAAAAAAAAAAAATCTGGTGTGAAACACTCACACAACTTTCTCTTACTCCTGTTCTCAAAATCATAATTGACAAATGTTATAGTTTGTGTA
>JAAEAF010007638.1:0-46763 GCA_011037195.1 Triatoma infestans | reverse complement strand
TGAAATGATAGAGTACGGTAGAGTGGTAAAGGGTAATGACACATAGTGATTGGTGTACGAACTCAGTAGTATGAACTGTTCTCCTATCTGCCTCCCGTCGCTGTATTTATTTGGTTTCTCCCACTCCAGTCCGAGAGAGTGGTCCAGTCATTTTGTCTGTGCCTCTCTGCTACGACTCTCTTTGGATACTATTACAATGGGTATGTCTTTACGGCCGGTATAATGCCTTATAAGGAATGTGGGAAGGAATTGTTAGGTTGGCTTATCTGGAGGGACGCAGAATTCTTAGAAGATTTTGGTTAGTCTACTTCCCCTCCTATACGGGATATATTACGTTTACCAATCGTATCATTGTCATTTTGAAATAATTAATTCCAAGATAATTAGTTTTGAATGTTTGTCAGCGAGCCCTAGGAAGCCGCAAGGCCCTACACAACTGTTTGGTGCGGATAATGATATATTTGAGCTCTTAATTTTAATATTATGATACTTTGCTTAATTATATTGTTATTAACCATGTAAATAAAATTAAAGGGATAAAACATTTTACGGGATATTAGTATGTCACTAGCGCAACAAAATAAGCCTTGAAATCCCTATCCCTAGTTTCAACTATATTAGAGGCAAGTTTTTCTGGTTTCTCATAGTGTTGTGTAGAAGAAAGGAAAAAAGAAGAAAATATAGCTTGGTAACATAGTTGTGAAACCAGTGGGCGGAGTACCAAAGCTTTGGTAATGGGCAGAGCTTAACAGCCGTTTAGGTGTCACAACTAAGTTGCGACCTACACATACTTATTTTTAAATTTAATATATTAGTTGATTACTGATGGACCAATAATCTTCAAAGCATCATTCTTGCCAGAAAATACTTTGGACAAATTCACTATAACTGACTCGAGGAAAATAATATAATTGTAAAGTTGTTCTACAGTGAAATCAAAATAGAAAAACTGCAAGTCAAAATATATTTCACTTTGATGTGTTAAAAATTGAAATTACACCAAAATTAAATAATTAGTTTAGAAATTACTGATGTTAGGGTTAGGGCTGGCTAGACCGTAGGAAATATGAAATAATCCAGTGATATATATTTGAAACTTGGAATTTTAGTATTTTTTTATAATAAGTTCGACCAAAATTGTTTGGAATTTTCCATGTTTTTTCCTCCACAAGAACTTAGTGGAATCTTCTCATTCGAAAATAATTAATATGAACATCAGAGTTGAATTAAAATTATTGGAAACAAGAATTAATATTGCTATAATATGAACTATATTGGAAAAATATATGAAATTGTCAAAACTATATTGTTAAGTTTTTAAAATATTGACAAAATACTGCTTCTCGCGATGCTTGAAACAGCCCTCGATATTATCCCAGTCTAGAAAGTGCCATTTAATATAATTTAGGCTTTCCACAGCTGAAAAATATTATTGAAAATTAAATTATTCGAAAAAAAAGTCCAAAGAATAGTTATTAATTTGACAAGTGAGAAAAGTAGGACTTTTTTACACACTCAAGTTCGGAGTTTGACCGCACGAGCGCAGCCACTATTGGCCGGGTGAATAAAAACGAGTAGGACGAGTATTTACTTACAAGTAAAGTGTAACAAGTATTTATACCCCAAGTAAACCGATATGAATAAAGTGTATAGTTTACTCGTGACCGTTTACTTTCTAGATCGGGGGTATACTTCAAGTATTTACTCGCGAGACAACCGAGTTCACTAGAAACGCAAGTAAATACTTGTAGCGGCGCACGACTACACACATCTTTCCTGTTGTGAGTTGTTCTGTTTTCGCTGCTTGCCAACTCGACTCACATCCTTTATTACTCAGTAGTCAGTAGTTGTGCCTGCTTGTGTTTGTCATATTGCAACTATGGATGAAAGCGATGCGGTTGCTGGTTGTGACAGTAGGGCTACTTTTGCAGCGTTACTGAAAGACTATACTGTTATACTAAATAAATTAATGTTGCCGAAAATTGCATCGGATAAAGAGAAGGCATGGGCATGTTTAGCCAACAGTTTTCGAAAAACGTTGCGCATGGGTTAAATTGAAATTCCGCTCACGAGCATTTCTTGGTTCGTCAAAAGGAGTAAATAGCCACGGAAGTAATTCCATATCCGCTATCACCGAGGAGGCAAACGTCACCATCATATCTGCGCACCGCGTCCTGAATACCACTCTGTCGCCAAATCCTACTGTCATGTACACTCCCTGGCCATTGAGCGTCAACACTTGTAATTTTTTCATTAGCGTCACAAGTCATCTGAACGTTTACTTTGTTTTGCCTTTTCTGTTCACATATTCGTCACCGAATTCCGAAGGTTTCATTATATGCACGTGAGTGCAAGCTACAGCCCCAATGGCAGTTGGAATGCGGAATTTTGAAGCCCAGTCAGTCTTGGCCTGATCCATATCTTCTATAGTACATGGAAATTTAATCCAATCTTCTGACTTCGCTACTATCTGTTCTAATACACTGGAAAATGTTTTGCTGACAGTACTTCTTTCCACCTCGATATCGTTGGCAACACCACTTTGATATCCTGGATCACTGACATATCTGAGAAAAATTTCCATTCTTTTCCGTGCCGTTAATCCTCCAACTCGAGCATCGGTGTTTTCATCGAGAAAGTAGATTGTAATAAAAATCTACACTTTCGTTCTCGAACCGTAATAGTCTCTTTGATAGATCGGGACTTATATTTCGCCGGCATATGTAAACCACGCAGGTTCAGATATGCAGCCATCTTGATATGCAAGTATGACTGGCAAGTCTGGCGTCAGGTGAACTTGCAAATGTACGAGTATTTCCTTGCCACGGAAGTATTTACTTACGCTTATTCACACCAATTTAGGCGTTTATTTGGGGTATACTTACCTCACAAGTATTTACTTGCAAGTAATAGTATATACTTGTTTTATTCACTTCAATTTTTGCGTTTACTTGTTTTTTGAAACTGTACTAGTATTTACTCGTCCTACTCGTTTTTATTCACCCGGACCAATGCTCAAACTGAAAACGAGAGTTGTAAAAAATACTCTATTCATGCGTTGAATATTAGATTTTTCTGCAACCGTAATTAAATTGGTTCTTAATTTATATGAACATAAAAAAATCTGGCGTGAAACACTCATACAACTTTCTCTTACTCCAGTTCTCAAAATTATAATTGAATAATTTTATAGTTAGTGTACCAAATTTAATAAAATTCGTTGTTATTCGCCGAAATTCATCGAAAACTGAAAAAAAGTGTTCAGTAAAAGCGCACTTTCGCTTTACTATTTTCTGGAAACTCAGAATTTTGGCCATTTATTTATTTCTAATTAATTCTGTTTGGATGGCAGAATTGTATAATCAACTACGATAGCACTTTAGAGAAAAACCTAACCTCACCCATACCCCAAAAACCCCCTTACATGACTTTTCCAGGAGAAATATTTCAAATAAAAGTTGCAGGTTCTTTGTATGTGTAATTGATGCAAGTTTGAAGAAATCTCAGAGCCATTTTTGAGAAAACGCAAGAAAGTAAAAAAAAAAAAAATTAGTAAATTCTGGTTGAGGAATTTGGACAGACGACCTACTGTCGGATCCCATGGTGATACCTAAACGAAATATCAATTTTGAACTTTCTAAGATTGTTCGTTTTTGAGCTATGCTGTTCACATACACACACACACACAGACCATTTTCATTTGAAAGACATTTTTTTGGAGTCAGGGGACCTCAAAATGTCAATTCCCGGTGAAACTTTAATATCGAAAATTTGGCACGATTATGATACTTCCTCTAGACTAAGTAATAATGTGAACAGATGGAAATACTGAGAATGTATTTTAATTCAAGTCAAATACTCCCTCTTTCTGTAACTTGTACCTTTTGGTACAACCTCAAATCCACTTTATCTGGGATTGGTTTTGATCTTGTTTTCACGTATTGCCGTTAGATGTGGGGCTAATTAAAGTTGAATAATTTTACTTTTACACACTAGGTGAGAGAAAGTAGTGTGTAACTCACTAGTGAGAAAAAGAAGCCACTGATTTTAGTGAAATAATTGTAACATTATTCAACTGTTGTAGAAAAGAATTTTTTTCCCGATTGAAAGTTGAAATACACAATATCAGCAGCCAAATATACTTGAACACTTTCCTTAGAAATTAGGTGAATAAAAATTAGTTTTAATCAATAAAAATTGTTGGAAAACACAATAATGATGTTTTATTGGAAGCAAAAATGTCTTGACAGGAAAAATAAGGAAAATAATGATCCCTTCAGGACATATATGTAACTTAAAGTATGTTTTGCTGAGGTCTAACAATATAAGCGCACATAAATCGTTATATCTGACAAGTTATGACGTATAATTTGGTCCAGATAATGATGCTGCTGAAACTCTCTTTTCTTCTAATGATGTTCACAGTAAATCTTATTTGATAAGATTATCGATAAGGTTACTCTAGTTTCTAAAATAAAATGTAATCATTTAGGAATTTATGCATGCTATATATATGATAGTAAAAATTTATTAAATATTACACAGAAATATGATCTTTTAGATTTCCGCAGCCATTTTCATGAAAAATACTTGAGTTTCCGAGTTGAGACCGTTCAGTATTTAGCTCAAAAGCACGTTTCGCCCATATTGCAATGAGCCTCTTCAGGATCTTTACACCTTACAAGTTATTGGAGCAATGAACCGTGGTAAAGAAGAAGCGTGATCCTTACTCAGCGATATTGACTTTGTAGGCGATATTGATATTTTCTTTCCTTCCCACGGTTGACTGGCGGGTAGTGATGTCTAAGTCTTCCATCCCGGTACCCTGCCTACAAAGTTTTAGCCTTGTCCTGTCCGGAAAACCATTCAACCTTTTTTCCCCCGTTTTTCCGCTTCATTCCCTAAGCAGAGGTAGCATTGTTCAGCTTATTCGGAGTCCATCGTCTCTACTTAGATAGTTTTCCACTTTATCAATTTCCACTGTCCCTCTTATGATACGTTCGTAATAATAATGTATAAGGTGGAAATTGAGAAGAGGAACACTGTTTAAATAGAGACGATGGACTGCATCTTGCAGAAAATGACTGCCCTTGCTCAAGAAAGCGAGGAAATCTGGAAAAAAGCATTGAATGGTTTTCCGGAGAAAGACAAGGCTAAAAATTTGACAGCAGGGCACTGGGATGAGAGACAGACCTCGTCACCTGCCAGCCTACCGAGAAGAGAAAATTAAGCCCCGGTCACCACTTACAGTAAAGTTGGTGATCAAGGTCAAGATGGCAGAGGAAGGAGCCACGCCCGTTCTTTACCCTCTTCATTATTCCATTAACTTTCCTGGTGCAAGTTCCTTTTCCTTAAGCTTAAGGTGTAACGATCCTGAGAAAAGGCTATTAAATGTAATAAATAAAATTCCAGCATAGAAATTTGTCTCAATGAACTAAATATCTGATAAAAGAAAAACCGTAGGAAATTAAACTTGACATTCAGATATCACCATACATACAGCACGAAAAGTTTAGCTCAAAACCCGTTCTTCTTTAAGGTTTTCGAAAATTTTTTTTTGTGCAAAAATGGAAATATTTTTCTAGATAAATTTATTTTTGGAGTGTTCTATGGAAGCTGCAAAGTTAAGCTTTTCTCCAAACTGTTTAATGCAATAAATGTTCTATTTTTAATTTGTATAATATTATGGTTCAATGAAAAGCACCGCTAGAATACGATGTTAAAAGAAAATCGATTAATCTATCGATTGCAATTTTTCACAAAAACAGCTCCAAAGATTTCTTTAAATTTGGCATGTGAACTGCGCAATTAAAAACTAATCACTTTTATTTGAAACATTTTTCCGTAAAAATTGATTTGAAAAATTTCAAAGAATCTGTGAATTTAGTGCACATGCGCGCTAAACATTTAGTGAAAAATTCCATGTGAATTAAGAAGGAAATTTTCCAATAGAATTGTGATATCAGAGACATTTTCTGTGGTAGCCTGCTTCATTTTGTGGTGTTCGCCCATCTTCAGGTTACGTTTGTCAGAAGTGTGATAACACAGATTTGCACAGAGCAAATTCAGTTTATACACTGACTGGTCTTTTTAATTGTATTTCTAACTAAACTCTTAAACTAGGTCAAAGGGAGGTATGGTCATGGTAGTTGGGTGGGAAAGGAACACGTGTTTGGGTTGTTAAAGGGCAAATTTTACTTAAAATGAAAACAAAACGTGGGGGTCTAATTTTTAAACTCTGTGGTTGGAGGGAGATTCACTTGACAATTAAATAATCGGAATAACTTTAAAATTAAATTAAATAATGATTTCAAGCTAACACAATTTAAAATTAAGCGAATAAAATAATAAAAATTAAATATACATAAGCATAAAACAATTAAAATAATCAGATGTAGTGGATAACCTTCAAGCCTCTACTACTGCAGATTACCTCCCAAATTTTTCGTGACGAAAAATTTCTCCAGGAGGGGGGATAATGTAGTGGAAGAACGAAATGGAAAAATAATAATTTTAGAAAATAGTTTTGTGAAAATTAGATAGTTCAAATAGTGTATTTAGTGATGGGTACAGAGTGAGGTATACTACAATCTAGGTCATTGCTATTAGGAAAACAAAAGGCACAAAAATACGTTAAATTAATACAATGCGACTTGGCCAACTGTTTTGTTAGAGTGGGCATTCCTTCGGACAGTCTGCCTTCTGCCTTCAAACAATACAGTCTGCATTCTGCTTCCAAAGACAGAACACTTGCTTCAGGAATCGTTCTCTAGATATCAGTGGCATTTTCACAATATATTAAATTAGTTTATAATATCAAATAACTTGTAGTTATTATTTTGAAAGAATATATTTATTGCAGCAGTGGTGACTACTTTCTTAATTATTCTTATTACTTCTCTCTCTAAACATATACACATACAAGCCCTTTTACTAAACCGCTCACGCCACAACCAACTACCACAAATACTCAACAACACCAATTACATTTCACAGACCAAATAAACAACCAAGCAATATATATCAGCAGGGTGTTTGATGACACTAAGCATATTTTATAATATTTATAACTATGTAATATATATGTATTTATTATATTATATATATTACACTACATACATATACTAAACATATACCATACATATATATACATATATACCCCATATACACCTACTATATATATATATATATATACACATACATATATCATATATTATATTACTATTACATTATATATATATATATATATATCATGTTATATACCATATTTATATATGCATTATGTATATGTATTATATTTATATATATATATGTTACCACATATACATATGCATATTTGCAACTATGCATTCCACTCAACCTTTCACCTTTTTACATAACATTCACATACACTCATGTACGCAGGCATACTTAATTTTTTTTTTTTTTTTTTAAACTTAAACTAGATTATAATCTCACTAAAAGTATAATCTGTTTAAGAACTATTCCGTCCATGTATACTACTTGTACTGGGCGTTTCTATTGTTGTGGGAAGAGTGTTTTGAATAATGGTTCACTGGCAAATTTTGTCTGTTAGTTTATTAAGTTTTGTGTCTTGTGTTTATATATTTCGAGTTGTTCTATTATGTCAAGTCGTCGTCCTTTGTGGCCAAAATATATTAGCTTCATCGTGGCCGTGATGTCATCGGGTTTGTGTTTGTTTGTTTTTAGGTGATTGGCATAATTTGAGTCGACTTTGTCGTACTTATATGATCTGATATGTTCAGTAAATCGTTCCCTGATTTTTCTGCCTGTCTTCCCCGCGTAAATGATGTCATAGTCCGGGCACTTCAACTCCTAAACCCCACTGCTGTCATAAATATCAGTGAACGCGGTACTAGTGCGGATTTTGTTGCCTAATTGGTTGTTTGTTCTGAAAGATGTCTTAATGCCCAGTTTTTTGAAAAAGTTCGTGAGTTTGTATGTGTGGCTTCCAATATGTGTGAATGTGGTGAATTTGTCTGTTGTTTCTGTGACGTCCTATTTTGGTGGTGTGGTTCGTTTTTGATGAGTTTATTAACAATATTCGCACTGTACCCTTCATCGGGCGAATGCCCGAAACCGGTCGATGACCACAAAATGAAGCAGGCTACCACGGAAATGGTCTCTGATGCTTTCCAGCTCTGCGGAACCAACCACCACAACAAGAATTATAATAGTGTAAGAAAAAGTCTTGAGAATGTTTCATAGCTGATTTTTCTTTTATTAATTTATTAACTAAGGGATTAGCTCAGTGGTAGCACGCTGGACTAGCAACGCGGAGGTCCCGAGTTCGAATCCAGCTGCTGCCCTTAGATTTTTTCTTCTTCGGTGCCCGGATTTTTTCTAACTCACTGGCTGGTGATAGGTAGGTTATCTGTAGCAAGAAAACACTGCTCGTTGGCCGGCAGTGCGGTGATAAAGCTCCGGGGGGGTCACAGTAGATCTTACAGGTCGTAGTGCATATCCCCTTTAATAAAGAAAACCAAAAAAAAAACTATAAATTAGCAAATAATAATGTTATAGATATAAATTAATAAAATGAACTGGAGTTATACATGTATATAATAAAAATTAGCATCCAACACTATTACGCAGTTAGACATTAATGATTTTTTGCGACTAATTTTCTTTAATGCCAAGGATGTCACTTCTAAACCAATGATTTCTCTTTCTTCTTTCCTTATATTTATTGCTTAGTGTTTTAATTAAATATTATAAATTTCAATTGTAAAACAATACTAAATTAATAAAGTGATATATGTACATATAATATATACTTTTGGTTCTGCAAAGCTGAAAAAACTATATATGGTTTCTTTTCCGATATAACTTTCTTCACTTTTGTTGTTATCGACTGGTTTCCGGATGTCCATCTGTCTTGATAAACTGTGTGAATCACAGATATTGCATAGAGCAGAATTAGTTTGGAGAAGTGTTTTTTATGATCTAACTGGTACTAGGAAGAGTAATAAATGCATAAATGGATGAAAGCGTACAAATCAAAGAAAATATAGTTTTTACATAAGTTAATTGTTTAGTTACACTATTATACTATTAGTATTATTTAATTTATTAGTTATATGACAATAAAAAATAGCAGTAGTAAAAGAAAATTAAATATTGAAAAAGTTGTTTATTCCATATTTAAAGGACCAAAATACAATTCCTTATAAAAACATATGGTATTAAGGAAAAATAAATCACCTTCCCATAAATCCAGTTAGGTTGTGAATAACATTTCCCCGAAAACAGGGAAAACTAATTTTGTTCTGCGCAAGTCTAAGTTCACACTGTAGGTCAAGACATTCTCAAGATGGGCGAACGCCCGTGGGTATCATGGGAAGAAAATCTATAAATAGATATTTGCAGTGGAAGTAGGCTATAAAACTAAAACTAATGCACTGTGGGCGGCTCCTTTTGATATCAAAGTTTGTGTGAGGAATGTTACTATATTCTTTGTCTGTAAATTGTGCAATAGATAAGTGTGAGCAGGTCAGAGCCATTGCTAGAGCATTGCCTGTGGTTATGCAAAATGCACCTAGAAGTAGTTGCACACCTCTGGGCCATTGTATTATAGTGTGATTGTTAGAGGTATGAAATAAGGTTACGCCTGCACGTCCGAGGTTTTGAATAGACCTGCTCCGGTCGAGAATGTCATAAGAGGCGACTGAAGAACCACACTTCACGTGGCATCTCCCCTATTTTTTCCAACTACAATGCTCTTTTCCTTGGATGGACCCACATATTTAGCACATGGAGGTTATCTAATGGATTCCCTGGACTGTGGAAACATCACAATCTTCCTGCAATCAAAAGAATAAGCCATCATAATTCCGCCCTAGGACCTTACCTGCAGGCGTACCAGATATTGTACCCGCGGGTTGTAGTCTTTTGGTCTCAGCCCGTGGATTGAAGATGTTAATTATAATTTCCTTCCTTTTTGTGCCTCCTCCCTATCCTTGTTGTTCCATCTGCAGCCGGAATGGACGATAGGGCTCTGGTACTTTATTCATTAATGGTAAGAGTTTCTTCGGGGAGCATAGTTAGCCCTTGAGGTCTAAGTTCATCTACTTCCATTCGGAGGTCTTGAGACCTAGAACAAAATAGAAAAAGTGTTGTTAACTGGGATATTCCTCTGGGACGCTAAAATCCCTAAAAAAGTGCTCCATTCCCCCCCCCTCGGGGTAATAAAGGAATAGAAAAACATTGATTTGTCAAAAAGAACTTCTTAGTACTATTGGTGGCTGGTATAACCACTTGGATTAGTATACTTCCAAATGTGATGGATGCAAGAAATTTAAAAATATATTTAATTTGAAAAAAATCAAAATTAAGAAGAACATTGATATTCCCTTGCTAAAGGACAAGCCAGGTAGAAGAAGTCCAGTTACTGGAGAGTTCATGAACCTTGATAGCATTGTCCTACCCCCTTCTTCCCACAGGGGAGGAATTGAACAAACAATTAGAAGACATTCCTTCAATAGAGTTTGTTGTACACACCGACGCAGTACACTTGTTTTTCGTTCTCTTAGAATCAGTGGCATTTTCACAATATATTAATAAGTTAACACATTCTTTGCAAATAACTTGTAGTTATTATTTTAATAGAATATATTTATTGTTAGCAGTAGTAACTACTTTCATATTACTAATACTTCACTCTCTTAATCATGTATACTTACAAGCCCTTTTACTAAACCGCTCACGCCACAAGCTACCAGCACACAAACACACAACAATCACATTTCACAAATTATGCATTTTTTACCCTTTCATCGAACGACTTATAGCGTTCGCCACCACAATTAAGCCCCGTTTTTCTTTATGCTGTGTAAAGCGTGATATGAGCAATGCAAACTAATAATTTGTTTCGTTCAATATGCCACACAAATTGTAGATTCACAGATGAACCGGGCCAAACAAAGTAAATAAACAAAAGTAAACGATGAATATGCCAAAACAAAAGAAATTAAAATAATTTTACACACAACTTTGTCTGACTATAAGTCTCAAATTTCTAATAGACAAATTAATTTCAAACATGGAATGTTTATGAAATTTTATATTGCATTATAACGACAATGGTTTTGGAGGTCAATATGGCGTCACTGGTCACCTAAAATCACTCTAAAAAAAAAAAATGTAGTAAAAAACCCGGATTTCAGCTTCGGATACGCAGTTGGTTGAGTTATTTCGTTGTCCACTACTGGGCCTCAATATAATCATCACTTCTCTACCTGCCAAGATTAGTAAGTAGGTTTATTTACCCCCCCCCCCACCAACTCTATATTTACATGTCAGGAGAAATATGAAAAATTTGAGTTTAAAGAAAATTTATCACTTTCTGTCTATAATTGGATTAACAGGAAGTAAGAGAAAATCGGGTGAGTGAATTCACACCAGATTTTTTCATACACTGATGTCCCCCACACATTCCGCTGAAAATTCATTAACAAAAATTTGTTACTACTGCCATAACTCCTCTAACCAGCAGTATGAGAAAGTTATATAATCTAAGATAATAAATAAATTTAAAAATTAAGTGTGAGGGTCAGAGAACGGTTCAAGGCTAAAATACACAAACATCTGAACTGTTTAATATATTTCAAACTGTTTTTTTGTTTTTTTTTTAATAGATTACAAGGAGGTCATTACTTCAAAGTTATAAATGAATACGAGGTCATTTAATAAACCCGGATGAATTTAATAAACTTTCATTGTTGAAGTTTAAGAATAGATACTAGTAGTTTTTTTTTTTTATCTTTTCTTTTACTGGTACTAATTTACTGTTAATTAAATTTGATCACTTTCAGTTATTTTTAAATTGTTGGCACAATCAAAGTATAGTTACGGTTAGTTGATATTTAATACAAATTTTGTTATTGGCTCCTGGAATAAATTGGCTTTAGAGTATTAAGAAAAAATTTATATTGTTCCTAAATAAGTGAATAAATAAATATATTGAAATAGTACATTAGAGCAAAGTCTCCACCATCTTTGTTCCCCCCCCGGAACTTCTCTTTCAGAGAAAACTGAGAGGCCTATGGGAAAGCATAAAAGAAAAAACTCATGGAAAACACTTGCACGAATTTCTCTAACTACAACTTACATGTTCTAATTCTATTATTTCCTGGAACGTTAGAAATTAAAACCAAGTCAAACGATCCATTCGAGAAAGGGGTGAGGAAAATGATATTCCAGAGATCCTCTATTATTGATAGGTATAGTTAACATAAGAAGTTTAAAAAAAACCATTAGTGTTTTTATTGAAAAAATCGTAGAAAAGTGAAGAAAAATATCGTTTAATAAAGTCTCAACTTCCAGTCAACCGATTTTTTACAAATTTGGAATTTCTAGTAATGTCCGTTTAGACAATTCTCAGGAAAATGTTTCAAATAAGAGGATAAAAATTTGTTTAAAGAAAAATCACTATAGCCGTTTTCAGAAATATCTACTCTGGAGAATATACCCAGTTGTCTAATTTGGACTAAAACCATACTGTCAGATTCTCAGGCCCGCTAGTACAATCTAGTCTAAATATCGAGTTTGAACTTGTAGCGATCTTACAGTTTTTGTGTTATGCTGACCCACTCATACACATACACACAAATATTAATTTTCTAAAAACCAATTTTTCGAACTCAGCGAACATGAAAATGTGTATTTCCGGGAATAAACCAATTCAGAAAATGCAGAATTCCTTGAAATCTTCTTTGCAGTTACTTACTTACTTACTAAACGGTGCGATAGTCCTCAGAATAGGATCTGGACCTCCTCAATAAGTTTTTCCCATTCTGTCGATCTTCGGCCTTGATGCGCCATCTTCTTACACCAGCCCGACGCAGATCTTCCTCTACATCGTTCAACCACCGAAGCCGAGGGCACCCTCGTATCCTCGATCCTGCTGGCTTTCCGTACAAAAGTTTTCTCGGGAGCCTATTTTGAGGCATTCTCTCCACATGGCCTAACCATCTTAATCTTCCTTTTTTTATATGAGCGACCTGGACCTCCAGAAAAAAGGATCCTTGGGACCCTGTTCCGGAAAAAAGGATTGTTACAAATACTCTTCTTGGCACTTGGCACTTAAAAATTGGAGAGAACTTTCCGCAAGCTTTCATTTTGGAGGGGGGAGCGCTTCAAAATTCGTATTTCCGAAAAAAAGTGAATTTGTAAAAGCATTGCTTTCTCATATAGAAATAAGGGATTAATTTTTGAATTATGATGCATATTTACAAATTTTAGTTATGTATTATATAGTTAACAAATTATTAAGCATACTTTACACATAATTAATTAACGGTATAATTCTAAAGAATCCATTAAAAAATGATTACATGATTGCCCTTGATTATTAAAATATTTACTTGTTGTATTTATTTGTTTTTCATCATATTTATTATTTTTTATATAAACAAAAAATAATTCCATGAATTAAATTGCATTGAAACAAACAAGTGTCAGGTGATAAGGAAATACAATCAAATGTAATTATGGGTTTCTTAAAATTGTTATCGTATTCAGATCATTTTTTTTTTATTTCAGACTTGTTATGATAGCAATATACTTAATAAGAGTGATTACTTTTCCTAAATTTTATCCCTAATTGATGGATCCTAGTGGATGGACTGAAGGATGTTTAAAGGATTATAGAAAACCATTCTGGCCTTTTTCCGGAAAAATCCAAAAACTCAAAAACCTATTCATTCATTCATGTCGTACTTCCGGTTAACTGATTTACTTCAAATTTGGAATTCTATCAATGCTTCTAATGCTTATTAATATTATGTAAGTAGCAAAAAAAAAACATTGTACTGGTGGTATTAAAACGCTGCGTAACCCTGGGAAATTTTTACAAATAAAATTATTTAAGTATGTGAGTAGTTTATGTACAAAGTTTAATGAAAATCGTTGGAGCTGTTTTTTTTTAGGAAATCGCAAAAAATTGAAAACACATTCAGTAAAATCGCACTTCCGGTTGATGGATTTGCCCCAAAATCGACGTATCAGTTACGGTGATAGTAAACCTAAACAGAATACCAAGTTAGCTTCCGGTTATTTTTCGTTTTTGATGAAATTTTGTTCACACCCACACTACATATACGGAGATATTATTGGCGCTCACTACAATGTTATTATTTTCTATCTGCCTTGGTTGGTTAGATTGGCATCTGTCTCCCCCACCACCGAAATATTAATGTTAGTAGAATGAGCAGAATTTGAAATTTAAAAAAAAATTCTCATTTTATATTTATAACTATATATATCTAAAAGACGTTAGTTAAACTATTTTGAAAGATGATAATTTATGTAAAAATAGCGTACACAACCAATTAGACATACGTAAACTGGTGTAATGAATAAGACGAAAACAATAAATTGCTAATAATATATCCTACAAAATATAGAAGCAGGTGTCCGAAGAATAGAAAAAAAGAATACAAACTAAAAAATTAGAAATACAAAAGTAGCCTGACACTCTTAATTGAAGAAAATTTGCATTGAATGGAGAAATAAAGACAGACGGTTTATTTTTAATAATGATTAAAGAAACAAATTTAATCATTTATTTGCAAAATAAGAATTGTATTTATTTATTTATTTCTATCCAGTATATCGAATAACGATTGTTAATTATAACAATAATTAAAAAAAAAAAAAAAAAAAGCAAATAAAGTCAGCCTTGAACCAATAATGACACTTCCTGAATTTTGTCACAACTAACTTCAGGTGTACTAGTATGTTATGTTATATATATTATATTCTTTTTTACTACCTAAGAGAAACTATTGTGTCAAATTAACTAAACTGAACTTCCACCAGAAGTATATGTATATTTTGAAGATACAAAAAAAAAAAAAAATCTGGTGTGAAACACTCACACAACTTTCTCTTACACCAGTTCTCAAAATGATAATTTACAAATTTTATAGTTTGTGTACCAAATTTAATGAAATTCGTCGAAAACTGAAAAAACTGTTCAGTAAAAGCGCACTTCCGGTTTACTAATTTTCTTGAAACTTGGAATTTCAGCCATCCATTTATTTCTAACTAATTATGTTTGGATGATAGAATTGTATAATCAACTAGGATAGCACTTTAGATGAAAATCTAACCCTACCCCTCCCCTAAAAGTGCCCTTAAAAGAATTTTCCCAGAGAAATGTTTTAGATAAAAGTTGTAGATCTTTGCATGTTTAGTTTATATACGAAGTTCATAAAAATCGTCGGAGCCATTTTTGAGAAAAAAATTTTGAAAAAGTGAAAAATCATTTAGTAAAGTGGTAAAGTAAACGCACTTCCGGTTATCCGATTTTTTTCAAACTCGGAATTTCAACAACATATTTAATTCTAATTAACATTATTTAGATGACAGAATTGTGAAATAAACTGAAATAGCACTTGAGATGAAAACCTAACCCCACCCCTTCCCCAAAAGTGCCCTTCAGAGCATTTTCCCGGAGAAATGTTTCAAACAAAAGCTGTAGCTCTTTGTATGTGTGGTTGATGTTTCGAGTTTAAAGAAAATCGTCGGAGCCATTTTTGAGAAAATCGCAAAAATGTAAAAAATCTAACTAGTAAAGTGGTACTTCCGGTTGAGGAATTTTGACAGATAACGTAGTGTCAGATCCCACGGTGATGCCTAAATGGAATATCAAGTTTTAACTTTCTACGGTTTTTTTCGTTTTTGAGCTATGCTGTTCACATACATACATACACACACACACACACACACACACACACTTACGGACACACGGCACACACACACACAGATCATTTGCTAAAAAACCACTTTTTTGGACTCAGGAGACCTCAAAACGGATATTTCCGGTGAAAACTCGATATCGAAAATTTGACACGATTACAATATTTCCTCTTACTAGGAGTAAGAGAAAGTAAAAATGTATGTTTGAATATGTGGATGGGACCGGAATGCTGGACAACATCAGATATTTCATCCGTCGTAGCATGCATATTTCTGATATACCTGACCGGTTTCGGATTTTTCATCCATCGTCAGAGTAAAGTTATCAAGTTCTTGTAGAAAGTTTACTTCAAACTTAATGTTTCTGTTACACCCTACACTTGTTGACTTGTTGACTGTATGTGCGAAAGGTTATGACCTCCATCCCAGCTCGCCCAAACCCCCCTATATAACACATTTAATGAAATCCACTTGGTTATTATATGTGTAGTTGATTACTCCAAGATTGAAGAGTTGGAGTCGTTTTTTAGTAAATCGCTAAAACCTGAAAAATCCAATCAGTAAAGTGGAGATTCCGGTAGAGGAATTTTGACAGATAATTCCCTAGTCCGGATCCCTTGGTGATACGCAAATGGAATGTCAAATATAAACATTTTGCGATTTTTCGTTTTTAAGCTTTGAACCAATAATAACACTTCTGAATTTTGTCACATCTAACTTCAGATGTACTATTATGTTTTATTATATATATTATTCTAATGGTCTGTATACAGACCATTTGTAAAAACTTTTTTGGACTAAGTGGGCCTCAAAACGGATATGTCCGTGAAAACTCAATATTGAAAATTCGCCACGATTACAATACTTCCTCTTTCTAGGAGTAAGAGAAAATTATCGAAGAATATTTGCCAACAAGAATTGTATAGTTTGTTGTAGTGAGAAAATAATTTCAAGAGAGAGAATAAGTCAAGAGAAATAATATCATGTAATTGTTTCATAACGGATCAATTTTCACTTTTTTACTTTTTCTTACTCCTAGTAAGAGGAAGTATTGTAATCGTGTCAAATTTTCGATATCGACTTTTCATCGGAAATATCCATTTTGAAGTCCCCTGAGTCCAAAAAAGTGGTTTTTAGAAAATGGTCCGTTAATGTGTGTATGTAGTGAACAGCATAGCTCAAAAACAAAAAAATCGTAGAAAGTTCAAACTTGATATTCCGTTCATCATGGGATCTGACAGTAGGTAATCTGTCAAAATTCCGCAACCGGAAGAACCAGTTCTTAATAAATTTTTCACTTTTTTGCGATTTGCTCAAAAATGGCTCAAACGATATTCTTGAAATATTGGTATATATATATCCACTACACATAATACGATCTACAACTTTTACTTAAAACATTTCTCTGGAAAAATCCATGAGGGCACTTTTGGTAGAGGAGTGGGATTAGTTTTTCTTCTAAAGTCCTATTTCAGTTTGCTATACAATTCTACCATATAAATAATAATAATTAGAATTAATACGCTGTTGAAATTCCGAGTTTGAAAAAAATCGGTTGACCGGAAGTGCGAGTTTACTGGAAAGTATTTTTCAATTTTCTGCTATTTCCATTAAAACGGTTCCAACTATTTTCTTTTAACTAGCAAGTGAACTACACATATAAAGAGCTACACCTTTTATTTATAACATTTCTCCTAGTGAAGTCATTTATGGGGGCTTTTTTGGGAGGAATAGGGTTAAGTTTTTTTCCAAAGTGCTATCATACTTGATTATGCAATTCTACCATATAATTAGAAATAAATAGGTTGCCAAAATTCAGAGTTTCAAGAAAATTAATAAACGAAAGTGTGTTTTTACTGAACAGTTGTTTCAGTTTTTCCGATTTTCTCCATAAAACACCGACGAATTTCATGAACTTGGTGTACTAACTATAAAATTTGTCAATCACAATTTTGAAAACTGGAATAAGAGAAAGTTGTGAGAGTGTATCATAACAGATTTTTTATTTATTTTTTCTTACTGCTCTAAGGAGTAACTTATTATGACGATAACAATTTTTGGAAATTGCATTACCACCTGAAAGTTAAAGTTTTCTGAGCAAGAATTTTTTTCTCTTTTTTTTCACAATTTTTAACGATTTTCTCGAAAGGTTTAAACTTCCCAAACTACGCTCATAGTAACATATCACTTTTATAGGAAACCATGAAAACAAATTTAAAGAATTTCATTTTTGATGGGGTTTGGCAGTAGCCATTGCTTATTCCCTGCCGTAGATTGTACTCTTGTTCGTAGTTTGTGGGGTGTGTTTTTGGTGTTTGGTAGGGGGGGTTAAGTCTGTTCTTCGGATGTTTTAATGAAGAATAACTGTCTTAAATGAAATCGTTATGCTCATTTTTGAGAAAATTAAAAAAAAAAAAAATAAACACAATAACCTAGTCAGTAAACTCGGTCAACAGATTTTCTTCAAATTTGGAAGTCCATTAATGCTTCTAATTTACATTAATATTATATAGGTGGAAGAACCATACATTGTACTGAAGTGGTACTTTAGAGGAAAGCTTAACGTTAATGTTCCCCCACCACGTGAAAAATCAATTTTCCCGGGAAAATGTTTCATCTAAAAGTTAAAGAAAAAATCTCATTAAACTGGCACTTCCGGATGATGGATTTCATTCAAAAACTTTGAGCTGCGGTGCTGCGATTTGTCATTTTTGACATATTTTGTTCGCACACAGAATTACAAATATATACATACATACGTACACATACTCGTACATACTATTTGCTAACAGTTTCATACTCACGCGATCTCAAAACGAGTATTTCCGGAGCGAATTTAATTTCGAAAATTTGACACGATCGTAATACTTCCTTTATTGGGAACAGGAGAAAATCTCTGATTTTTACTATTAATGTAGACTTAACCACCTTATAAATGATGTAGAAAGAAAAACTTCATATCAGTGTTTCACACCAGATTAAAAATAAGGAAAAAAAAAGTCGTGGTTGATTCCGCAGAGCTGGAAAGCATCAGCAATATTTTCCGTTATAGCCCGGTTCTTGGTTTTTCTGGAAACCAGTGTATCAACTAAAATTGCTCTGTTATCACACTGTGTGACAAAAAAAAATCCTGATGATGGGCCAATGCCCGAAACCAGTCGATGACCAAAAAAAGAAGCAGGCTATCACGGAAAATATCTCTGAAAAAAAGTCTGTTTGAGGTGAATAATGACGAGTGAGCAGCCTCCTAACATTGACAATCGTGTTGTACTGAAAATATGTAATAATACAGTCACAATTTAGACCAATCAAATATAAAGATTAGATTCCCATGAGCTAGTTAAGGTTCCACACTTGATAAACGATAAATAGAAAGTAATTAATAATTTATTTCAAGATAGATTATTGAAGAAAGTGAACTTGCAATTATGCAGAATACGTCAAAATAAAAATAAAAATAAAAACCAGTTAAAAGAAAAAATAATATTATTAATAAATAATATGAACATTAAAAAGAAATAATCATCGTAATGAGATTAAAATAAACGGTGAGTAAATTAATGAAATGGGAAAGTTTTAACTATTCCCACGGTTTTATGTACACACGAGGGTGTGTGTAAGTAAATAGTGGTAAAAAAAGTGAAAATTTATATATATATATATGGTAATACTCGAGTGCTATGTGTAATAGATAATAAACACATAATGTTAATCTTAACTGAAAATAAAAGAATAAATCCGTTATTAAATGATAGCCATGTTGGCCTTGAAAAAATTTACACAAAAATACAATACGTCATATGAATAAGTGATAAAAACAATAATGATGGTATGTAGTTATATTTAAGTAACAGACAAACTTATCAGGCAATATTTTTAGAATGTATAATAACAATATAACATCTCTTTATAGCGGTTCTCTTTATTTAATTCACTTCCTGGGGCAATATTCGTGATCTGAGTAGCCGTGATCTTATAAAAGTATAGTATAGATCAGTTTACATTGCCTCTCTCTCTCCATCACACACACTTACTAGTTTGTTTCTCAGTGTATAGTGGCCACTATTTTTATTAAGACTCTCTTATGACCTTTTTATATGACCTTTTGCTTTTTTCTGTTTTGTACCTAACAGCAGACCATTTATAAATAAAATATTAAAAAAACAAAAAAAAATGGCTAACAATAAAGCGGACAGCATTAATAAGGGTGAGTAAGAAATATCAGTAGACGAATAAAAAGAGTTAATGAAATAGGTTGAGAAGAAGACGAAAAAGAAGTCAAAGAATTAGACTAAAGAATAAGAAAAACGAAAAAGAAATTAACAAAAATAGAAGGAAAGGAGGGGAAAAGGAAAATATAGAAGAAATAGGAGAAGAACAAGAGTGTAAAAAGAAATAAAAGAAGAGAAGTAGATGGAAGTAGGAGGAGAAGGCGAAAAGAAAAAGAAGAATAAAGAACAAGAGGCGAAGGAAGAAGAAGAGCGGAATGAGGAGATGAGAGGAAGAATGAGGAGGAATTTTGGGAATGAGGAAGTGGATAGGTTTACCAAATTAGGCAACCCTTGCTGTTTGTCTGGCCGGAAGCTGTATATCTGTCTAGCTTCCAGTCATATCATTCATAGTTCCATAGTATTCACCTCATTGGCTACAGCTAAGATGCCCTGAGGAGGGGGGGGGGCAAACAGGGCTATCAGTGAGATGTTTGGTGCGTCTTTTACGGACCGCTCTCATGCATCTCTAGTTGGATCCCTTACTGGGCTCATGTCCCATTCGTAAAGTTTTTGAAACAGAGGATTTATTTTATGCAGATTGCTGGTTTTGTGAGGAAATCAAGTAAGGAACAGGGTTCTGTGAAAGAGCTTAGGCTATTTTCCTTTAAGGTTATGTACCTATTTGTTCGGACTGGGGTAGAAGATAGGAAGGAGGAGAAAGAAGAGAAAGGAGAAGAATGAAGGAAAAGATGGAGGAAGAAAAGAAAAGGAGTGGAAGAGGAAGTAAGACATGAAGAGTATGTTGAAGAAGACGAGGAGGAGGTAGAAGATAGGAAGGAGGAGAAAGAAGAGAAAGGAAGGGGAAGAAGAGAAAGGAGAAGAATGAAGGAAAAGATGGAGGAAGAAAAGAAAAGGAGTGGAAGAGGAAGTAAGACATGAAGAGTATGTTGAAGAAGACGAGGAGGAGGTAGAAGATAGGAAGGAGGAGAAAGAAGAGAAAGGAAGAGGAAGAAGAGAAAGGAGAAGAATGAAGGAAAAGATGGAGGAAGAAAAGAAAAGGAGTGGAAGAGGAAGTAAGACATGAAGAGTATGTTGAAGAAGACGAGGAGGAGGTAGAAGATAGGAAGGAGGAGAAAGAAGAGAAAGGAAGGGGAAGAAGAGAAAGGAGAAGAATGAAGGAAAAGATGGAGGAAGAAAAGAAAAGGAGTGGAAGAGGAAGTAAGACATGAAGAGTATGTTGAAGAAGACGAGGAGGGGTAGAAGATAGGAAGGAGGAGAAAGAAGAGAAAGGAAGGGGAAGAAGAGAAAGGAGAAGAATGAAGGAAAAGATGGAGGAAGAAAAGAAAAGGAGTGGAAGAGGAAGTAAGACATGAAGAGTATGTTGAAGAAGACGAGGAGGGGTAGAAGATAGGAAGGAGGAGAAAGAAGAGAAAGGAAGGGGAAGAAGAGAAAGAAGAAGAAGAAAGAGAAGAAGAAGAAGAGTAGGAAGAAAACAAGAAATAGAAGGAGAGGAAAAGAGAAGTGGCAGAAGTAAAGGTAGAAAAAGAAGAAGGAGGTGGAAGGATAAAGGAATAAGAAGACGAAGTACAGCAAGTAGGAAGAGGTGGAGAAGGAGGAAAAGAACTAGATGATGAAGGCAGTGTAGAGAATTTGCTTTGTTTTTGTAATTTCCAGGAATACCGGCAGTTAATATGATGTAATTCGGTAGTATTATTAGGGGATACGAACTGATAGGAGAAAACATCTGTTGGCATTGTTCACAATTGACAAATGTTAAAAGTGTACACACACACACACAAAAAAGGTGTAAAACACTCGAACATTAAGAATATTATCTTAATGCAATTAATAAAATTTGGCAGTTTAATATTTAAGGTTAAGATTTAAAGTTTATTTAACAATAGGTAGTCCGCCAAAATAGGTAATAAGAGATTACTGTTTCTGAAAAATAAAAAATAATACTAATAAATTAATGTCAAAAAAAAAGAAAGAAAAAATTGCATAAAATTGACCGATAATGACCTAAAAACCTCATTTTCATAGAATTCCAGAGTAAGATATGTTTTGCTTCTTTTTTTTTTGTTGTTGGTTGTTTTGTATTCAACTTAAAAGGTCAATTAAGAATACATTCTTCATCATTCTCCCGGTGAGATCCCCTCACCCCCAATCCCTGATTTGTAAATTTTTATATGAGTTGTTGATTGGTGAACAAAAATTAGGTTAATATAAAAATTCCTTTAAAATTGAAATAGTCTAAATAGATTTTATGATTTTTAAATTGATAAGGTTTTTTTTCTTCTTTAAACAAGAATTATATTACAGTTTAACCATTGCCAAGGTTGTTTAATTTAGTTACCCTTTATAGTAGGTTAATGTCATCCGTTTCCAGATGACCTTTATAAATGATAATATTTTAAAAATTAATAATAACTCAGTCAGGTTCAATTAAACAATTTATTTCAACAAGGTTTTTTTAAGAAAATAGAAATAATTAAAAAAAACTATAATGAAATTTGTTAAGAAAACTGAAAAAAATTTCTAGTATCAAACAGACACACGACTTTTCTCTTATTGCAATTTTTAGGGAAAAGATTTTCTTCAAACTTATAATTTTCACTAAATGTTTATTTTCAATTTAGTATCAATTTGAGAATCTAAACCTAATAAAATGAATGTTTTTTTTATTATAAGTTCTCGAAAAAAGTGATAGGTCTCTGTATTCATTTAGGTTAAGGTAATATACTCGTATTAAATGAAATCCGTTGGTGGATAAGAATCATAGAAAACTGAAATCAATTAAATAATAACGCTCGCACTTCCTGTCAACCGAATATCTTCAAACTCAAAATTTCGACAATATATTTAATTCTTATTAATCTTATTTAGAAGTTAGAATTATTTTATTTTATTTTAGGATTATTTCAGAATTATTAGTTAGAAGTTAGAATCTTAGTTAGAAGTTATGGCTATCTACATGGCTTTACAATACATACTAACAATGGATAGTATAAAATTTACGATACTAAGCGACTGTAAAAGCGTATTAATTAAATTGAATAATATATCGGTGTATTCCACATACAGCCATTTAATTGTGAATATAATGGAAACCTTAAATGATGTTAAATTTATGGGGATTTCCATATTTTTTGAATGGATAAAGGGGGCATTCTGGGATAGTCGATAACGAGAGAATAGACCTGCTGGCCAAGGAGGGCGTTGTCATTGGAGAACCCTTAACAATAAAAATTCCATTTCAAGATTTCATCCCAACTATTAGATCTTCTCTAACAGAGAGATGGCAAACACAGTCATACGAATAACAAAGAGAAAGGTAGATCCTATGAATTTTTATTCCCCAAGTTAAAGAGACGCCCGTGGTTTGCTAAAATTTCAGTGAGCAAATCAACGATAACCAGCATGTGCAGAATACGAAGCAATCACCTTATTATGTAGAGTTTACTTAAATAAGTTAAACATAGTTAACTCTCCGCTATGTCCTAGATGTGGGGTTTGGAAGGATCTAGAACATGTGGTGATGATATGCCCGCACTACGAAACTGCTAGAGACTGTCTCTTTAAAATAATAATGAAACACGAAACATGTCCTTTCAATTACAACACAATTATTTCAAGCAATAACACAAAGGTATTGACAGCAATAGTTACATTTTACATGAAATATGAAAAGAAATTTACATAAAAAAAAAATACCTACTTCTCGTGAAAAATTCTTAATAACATAAATGGCTAAATAGTGTGTAAACTAAGGCCAAAAAAAAAAGAAGTTAGAATTGCATAATTAACTAAATTAGCACTTTAAAAGAAAACATAACTCCACTTCTTTCCCAAAATCCATCTTAAATGAATTTTTTTGGAGAAAAGTTTAAAAAAAAAAAGCGGTTGTAGCTCTTTGTATGTGTAGATAATATGCCAAGTTTAATTTTTTAATCACAGTATAGTTAGAGCTATTTTTGAGAAAATTGCAACAAAAAAAAAACTAAAAAATCGATTCAGTAAAGTAGTACCTAGTTTCCGGTTGAGGAATTTTGACAGGTAAGTTCCTGTCAGATCTCATGGTGACACCCACAAGGAATGTCAATCTTGATCTTTCTGGATTTTTGGTTCTTGAGGTATGCTGTTTCTTATATATACACACACACACACACAAAACACATAAACAGACCATTTTTCATCAGAGGCATTTTCCGTGGTAGCCTGCTTCATTTTGTGGTCATCGACCGGTTTCGGGCGTTCGCCCATCTTGAGGATGCGTTTTTCAGACAGTGTGACAACACAGGACTTGCACAGAGCAAATTCAGTTTACACACAGACTGCACACAGTGCCACAAAATGAAGCAGGCTAACACGGAACATGTCTCTGATGCTTTCCAGCTCTGCGGAACCAACCACCACAACAGACCACTTTTCTTTGAACTCAGGGCACCTCAAATCAAGAGTAATCGATATCGAAAATTTTGTCACGTTTACAATAATACTAAAGATGATAGTTAAGGAATTACTAACATTTCTAAATATATATCGTGTGACGTATTTAATAATATAACTTACAAGGGAAAATTCTGTGCTCCATAATGGGTGAAGGCATCTAACAGTTTCTAATACATCTATCATTATCACTTTCTCTTGTCTCGAATTTTTACCGGAAATAATATTTTGAGGTTTTCTGAGGTTCTGAAAAAGTGGTTTATAGAAATTGCTGTGTTTGTGAGTCAGCCTAATTAAAAAAAAAAGAAAGAAACTTGATATTTCTATAAAGTTCTACCAGGGAACCATTATGCTTTTCCCCCCAAAAGTGCTATTTTAGTTTACTATGCCGAAATTCCCAGTTTGAAGAACCTCGGATGACCAGAAGTGCGACTTTATTGAACAGTTTTTCGGCGATTTTCTTCATAAATAAAACAAAAGGATTTAATCAAAGATGGTGTCCAAACTCTCTACATTCAGAGTCCTATCACTTTTGATTGAAACTTTGATCCGAGAATATTAATTTAAGGAGGGTTTCTGGGGGGAAAAGGGTTATGCTTTCCTCAGTGAAGTAGTTTTATTAAGTTTACAATCTTTCAGCGATATAATATTAAAGACAACTAAACAAAATAACAAGATAAAATAAAATTTGAAGATAATGAGTAAATTTATAACTATTTAATTTGTAGTAAGCGAAAGTGAGTGTTTCACATCAAATTTTTTTATTATAACCAAAAAATTTTGTAAATATTTTAGCACTTAGTGAGTGAGTGCTTACTTGTATGTGAAATTTGCGGACTAAAGGAGGCCGCACACCGGCATGCGTCAAGACAAGCATCAAGACATGAGACACATGCTTCATCGATGTTTCAGACTCACCTCCGTACACCGAAAAAGCAGTGTCTGCGTCCTGTTAGTTGGATAGCATGCCTTCTTATAGTGGATATGTGATGGATGCAAGCAACATAAAAATATATTTAATTTGAAAAAATCAAAATGATGAAAATATGTGACATTCCCTTGTTAAAGGACATTTCAGGTAGAAGACCACCATCGTCTTTTAGAGTTCATGAACTTGATAGCATTGTGTACCCCTTCTCCTCACAGGGAAAGATTTGAAATAACAATTAGAAGACATTCCTTCAATACACAGTTTGTTGTAGACCCGAAGCAGAACACTTGTTTTTCGCTCTCTTAGAATCAGTGGCAGTTTCACAATATATTAATAAGTTTATACATTATTTGCAAATAACTTGTAGTTATTATTTAATAGAATATATTTATTTTTAGCAATGGTGACTACTTTCTTATTCTGATACTTTACTCTCTTAAACATATATACTTACAAGCCCCTTTTACTAAATCGCTCATGCCACAAGTTGCCAGCACACAAACACACAACATCACCAATCACATTTCATATATGTGGCTAAAATTACGTAAAAGGAGGAAAAAGAAGTGATAGGTCCATCCACAATTTTAATCAGTCTTGTGTACAGTATGGCGCATACGCTTTAGCACAAGAGTTAATGAACGATCCGGCAAAATTCCAGCCATATTACCGTATGAACCCAGAAATATACAAGGAACATACAAGGGTTTCGCCTTTATTACAGATATAGGATACTGATTACAGAAAAGCTATAAGTGCTGATGAACGGTTAGTGGCCTGGTAGTGAATAGTCGTGTAATCATGGGACAATTTTCAATTGCCTGAACTAATTTTATTGACAATTGCTCTTCGTGTTGACTTAATCGGCAGCTTCAAAATACTGATGTCTTAAGTCACGCTGCACCGAAAATGAAAATGCAGATTCTTGCAGCGTGTGTCTGTAACATGACGCTGACGTCAGCATCATGATTCAGACCTTAGCGGCAATTTCTGTAACTTCATAATATGATTCAATTATTTTCCATCCATTGCGTTTTGTTGCAGATATTTTTTCTTGTTCGTTGCATTTCTTGACGCATGCCGGTGTGCGGCCTCGCTTAAATATACAAAATACTTTTTTTCATATGCACGCGGTCATGATAAAGATGATGTCCTCTGTTTATTTGTATGTGTGTATAACGTATTTTCAGTTCCGTTAGTACACACAACAGTAGCAGCCATGTACATATATTGGAATTTCTATAAAACTTGATCATTCTTCAGGAAGGAAAAAAAAACCTGTAGTATATTAAAATTGCAACTATAGTTAGCTGTGGAAGAGGAAGGGGTAGAGAGTGAGTGGCAGAGTGCGAGGGAGAAAGAACAAGATTTAAAAGAAGAAACAAACAGCTATGTGCAAATAACAAGAGAAAGATTACAATGTACCGTTGTCTCGCATACTAATACGTTGTACATATACACACACAAAGAGAATGGCTATAGATCGAAAAGAGCTCTATATATGTATATATCTGTGCATGTGTGTATTGTGTGTTTGTGTGTATTATGTGCTCCTTGGCCTCTGTTAAAGGCGGAGATCAAGGTTGCATTCTCCTCTTATAAAACCACACACACACACACACACACACACACACACACACACACACACACAGGAATGATTGAGAGAGTATTATAAAGAGGAGGGATGTATAAGAGAGAGGGAAGGAGACAACTCGGCACACTTCCCACTCGGCTAGAGGGTCGTCTCAAGGCTCTCTCCCTCCCTCGTTTTTCGTTTATTCCTTCATCACTGCAACTACCTTGATATAACCCCCCAGCTGGCTAGTTTTCTTGTAATATATATATGTTAAGGCGTGCCCGCACGTTGCACGTGCAATAACACGTCATAAAAGTACACGTGGGCTCCTTTTTTTTTAATGACTAATCATATTTGCCATCAGCTGTTTCAATACATCTTTAACGGAACCTTTTTTTTTTTTTTGTATGGAATAAAAAAAAAGAAACGTCTAAGACTGTGTGTTACTCGACGATGAGGATGATTTTGTAATTCAAATACCCATGATCTGCGGATTTCCATAAAACACTCATACGTCTTCCTCTTATGGCAATTATTTCTATTCCAATTAATAAATTCTTTTTCTGGTAGACGGATTTTCCATGCTGTAAATTACTTGCAATACTCTTTTCTTCGATCATATTTTAATGAAAAATCAAAGATAGAATAATTATTATTATTATTTTTATTATTATTATTATTATTAATATTTTTATTTAAGGGGTCTTGCGGTCCTTAGGCAAGGGAGGCACCTGGATCATTATAAGTGAACACATTGTTTTGTATTCTTGTATTAGTAATACTTGGCCATCATCATTAGTGGTCCAGCGGCCGCGGCTCATCCTTCCCCTACAGCAAAATCTCCCTGATGATCCAACAGGTATGGAGGGTTACAGCTTGCTGCATTAAAGCCAGCGTCTTTCTATTAATCTCAAGTTTGAGTAGTCCATACCGGATTGTGCGCGGTATTACACCAACTGCAGAGATGATAATCGGCACAATGTCAACAGACTGAACTCCTCTCCAAAGAGCCTGTAGCTGCCAGCGGCCTGTACTTAATCAGTTTCTCATTGAAGGCCCGCACAACATTAGCTGAGTCCAGGACTGTGACATCTATTATGTATACCTTACCCTTACTCTTATTGTGCCACATAATATCAGGTCGGGTGCCCTCTACTGTGTGATCCGTGAGCATCACGCAATCCCAGTCTAGCGTGTGCCCGGAGCTTTCTAGCACCGGCTCGGGATCGTACTGGTAATATGGTGGTATGACTGAACGCATACCTAACTTCAATGCCAACTCCCGGTGCAGTATCTTAGCCATGCTATTGTGCCTCTTAAGGTACTCCGTCTGTGTCAATATTAAACAAGCAGAAAGAAAGTGGTGGATCGTCTCTGGGGCAGAATGGCATAATCTGCACTTGATATCCAGAACACTGGCATCTCCTATTATACAGCGCGTATAATACCTGGTAGCCACCACCTGATCCTGAATGGCAATTAGGGTTCCCTCAGTTTCTGGGTAAAGTTGCCCACGGGTGAGCCACATGACTGATGCCGCTTTGTCTATGGCATCACCATCCAGCGCTGCAGGGTATTGACCATGTAAGGCCTTTGCACGCCATGCTGCGGCCATATCGGTGTTAGAGTACTGAACCTCCTGCAACCACGAAGATGCCCTGTGTAACCTTGAGGCGTATACCCCTTATCAACCGTTATGACTGCACCGATCAGACTCGAGTCCGGTGGGTATAGAAATAAGCTCTCATTCGGGCAACCTGTGATCATGAAGACCCGCGATACTGACTATACCTTATTATTATTATTATTATTATTATTATTATTATTATTATTATTATTATTATTATTATTATTATTATTATTATTATTATTACATCTAAAATCTCTTTAAAAATACGAGGTTTAAAAAATCTAGTTCACCTTATAAATAAATAAACACATTCACTTGTAGTAGTGCGCTCTGTCACAGCAAAACTTGTAATGACAATTCAAATTTAAATCAAAACCCTAGGGAACCAGTAACTTCCTAAAAATAATCCGCTCCCCCAAAAAAGGTATTAAACAAAAGTGATAGATAGGTTTATGTCTGTGCAGTTACAGGAAATTCAATGTAACCGTTTTCGACAAAATTCCAAAAAAAAAAATCTCAAAAAACCAATTCTAAAAAAAATGTTGCAATTCCAGCAATGCTTTATAATACATCTTCATATTACCCAGATATTACAAATATAATATTCTATTATCCAGTATATAACATTAACACTGAATAACCAATAATATTTGAAATATAAAATCACAGAATCTCCTAAAAACCAGTGTTCTGAATTTTTTTTTAAATAAATATTTAGGTTTATATCCTTACAATTACTATTCCAAATACAAAGAAAATCGTTGCGAGAAAATCTCAAATAAAATTAAACTAACTCAAAAATCAAGTTTTGTAAAGTCGAACTTATGGTTTACCAATTTTTCTCAAATTTATCAAAGTACCTTAACATATATAGGTGGCATTTTAATGGGTAGCTTATTCTTGCAGCTCCCCCCTGAACCCCACAAAAATCAATTTTCACGGGAAAATGTTTCAAATTAAAGTAATAATTATTTATGTGTGAAGGATGATATTCGAAGTTTACAGATAATTGTTAAGAGATGTTTTTGTGTGGGACATTAGCTAAAGACTGAACAAATAAAAACTATTCAGTACAGTCGTACTTCCGGTTGATGGTTTTTTGTCCGAAATCTTCATGTCAGATGAGGTTATGGTACAAAAATGAAATATCAATTTTTAAGCTTATTACGATTTTTCATTTTGCGATTATGCCAGATTTTCAAAATCGAGTTTTCACCGGAAATAATATATGTTTTGTGGTCGCCTGAATATGGTAAAAATATTTGTAGCGAATATGGAAGATTCTTCTCGACCGTTCTTATATGAAGGAAAAGGATTGTGAGATTCGGTCTTTGTTCAAAAAATAAGAAAACTTAAAATCTTGCCAACGTTTCGACAAATGTATTGTTTTTTCAAGGCATAAAAAAAACTGTTAAATAATCTTCAAAACATAACAAATTTAAAAACTCATGTATAAATTTGGAAATAAAAAGTCTAGAACACCTCAACACCTCAGATAATAGTGACTACTATTCCACTAATGACCACTTCGTATTCTACATACACACAAAAATATCTAACATTTTAATTTGAAGGGAAATTTGTTTATTAGGGATTCTGTCAGGGCAGTAGCGTTATGCTTTTTGTAAAGTACTAATTCAATATAATATATGGTTTTTACCATCTATATAATAAAATATACATTAGGAGCTTTGATAGAATACCACATTTGAAAATATCAATTAACCGCACGTTTACAAAATAGGTTTTTTTTAGAATGTTCCCGAAATCGGTCACAACGATTTTCTTTAAACTTGAAATGCTTTCCGCATAAATAGAAATATAACACTTTTATTTGAGATTTTTCTGAAACAATTGATTTCAGAGAGGTATTAGAGATTAGTGTGTTAGTAAGTTTATAATTAAAGTTGCGCAAGCTTTCTTAGTTTTGACATAGTGCGCTCCACATAAGGTCGCTCAAAGATACAACTACCACCATTTTCATGGCTCGCTCAAGCAAACATTGTAACGTTGCAATTCAAAAGAAAATTTCTAGATTAAATAGTATTAATTAGAGTAAGAGAAAGTCGAGTGAGTGATTCGCATCAGATTTTTACTTTCGTAGCCCGCAAGGGGTAACTGTTGCATGCAGTAACTTGGGGAGTATCGACCCTATGCACGCACGACTTCCATGCACTTCGTCAGAACAGTACACAATACACTTAAACTAAATAAAATCTACACCTTACAGACAAGGATAAACACAGTAGACAAAACTAGGGTCTTCGACCGTAGTTGATTGGCGAAGCCAAGGGATTAGCTCAGTGGTAGCGCGCGGGACAAGCAACGCGGAACTCCCGGGTTCGAATCCAGCATGCTACCCTTGGATTTTCTCTCTCTAGGAGCCTCTACAATTCACTGTTCGGTGATAAGTCTGTAGCTAGAGAACACTGTTAGAGGCCGGCAATGCACTGAGAAGGCACCAGGGGCACAATAGATCTTTCAGGTCGCAGTGCAATAATCCCTACAACAATCTACAATATACGCCTAGTAAGAGGAAGTATTAAAATCGGGTCAAATTTTCGATATCGAGTTTTCACCGGAAATGGACGTCTTGACGTCCCCTGAGTCCAAAAAATTGGTTTTTAGAAAATGGTTTGTGTTTGTGTGTGTGTGTGTGTGTGTGTGTATGTGTATGTATGTATGTGAACAATATAGCTCAAAAACGAAAAATCGCAGAAACTTCAAACTTGATATTCCGTTTAGGTATCACCATGGGATCTGACAGTAAGTAATTTATCAAAATTCCTCAACCGGATGTTTGAGGAAATCAACTGCTATCTTAGTTGATTAAACAATTCTACGATCTAGACAAAATTAATTAGAAAAAAATAGATTGCCGAAATTCCTAGTTTCAAGAAAATTAATAAACCGGAAGTGCTTTTTACTGAACAGTTTTTTGCGATTTTCTCCATAAAAATACCGACGAATTTCATTAAATTTGATACACCTACTGTCAATATACTAAATTTTCAATTACAATTTTGAAAACTAGAGTAAGAGAAAGTTGTGCGAGTGTTTCACATCAGATTTTTTTTTTTGTAAGTATTTTGTTACGATTATACACATACACTCACTATACGTATACAAATTATTCGCTAAAAGCTATGTTTTCGTACTCAGGTGATATGACAACAGGTATTTCCAGTTTCATCGCAACACTTCCTCTGAAGCCAAAGCAGTTAAAGAAAATAAACTAAACAGAATTTCAAAATATCATTGTAAACAATTAGTGATAGTAATGATCTTATCAGAGGTAAGAAAATAAAATGAAATAATAGCACCATATCGTACATAGAACAATACAAGATGTAATAGTGAAACTGTGAATATTACAATCCAGGTAAGACAATTCAATCCAATTAGTATTTTCACCTTGACATTTGCATTCAAAGGAATAAATAGAAAGATTTTTATGTAAAATTAAAAATGAAAATGATATTTAAATTTAGCGATGACAAGGATGCCATATTTTTGTTTTTTTTTCCTGTCCCACTCAAACAAACTGAACTAGAACACGATCCAATCGCGAATCTGGGCAAAAATCCAAAAGCTTCGTGCAACCACAATCCACAGCTTCCTACGCTTTTTTTCTAATGATGTATAAAAGCCCATAAGATCTCGCCGGGGATTCGAAACTTGAATCGATTGCATCAATGACTATAGTGTTTTTTTTTTTTTACTGTAAGTGTTCTATATCGGATTTTTTTTCTTTATTATTACTTTCTCATACTTCTGGTGGTAAGAAAGTATCGTGTCAAATTTTCGAACTTGAATGTTCACTGTCTTGAGGTCCCCGTGAGTATGAAACAAAAAATCTGGTATGAAACATTGACCCAACATTCTCTTACTCCGCTTAATACTGTTATGTATTATATAATCACACATTTTTTTTTTAATTTCAAATTTTACTTAAATTGTCCTCACATAAATATACAAGGGGGGGGGGGGGGACAACCGACCAACCGAGACAAGTAGAGAATGATTACACTGTAGAAGCGCACAATAATATTGAACACGTTTGAATTTTTTAACGTCACAGACTTCTCAGAACCACCTAAAAACCAATTCTATCAAGAAAAATGTTACATATTAAAGTGATAGGTTTATATCTTTGAAGTTAGTATTCCAAGTTTCAAGAAAATCGTTGCAATCGTTTTCGAGAAAATTCCAAAAAACTCGAAAAAAACTATTCGGTAAAATGTGCACTCACGTTTAAGCAATTCTGGAATTCTAGCAAAGTTTAACTCAGCTTAACGCCAAGGTTCCCCTGTCCCAGAACCCTACAAAAAAAAAAAAAAAACAATTTCCGGTAAAACAAAAATTCAGTAAAGTCGCACTTCCGATTGATGGATTTTGGTCCGAAACTTTTGTGTCAGTTGTGGTGGTTTATTCCTAAACGGAATATCATATTTGAGCTTCTTACAATTTTTCGTTTTTGAGATATTTTGTGCACAAACATAAATTCATACACACACACACACACACACACACATTACGCAACACATACATTACGGAATATTCGCTAAAAACAATTTTATCGTACCCAAAGGACCACATGTTACTAAAAGTAATAGAAAGTAAAAAATGTTTTTGGTGAATGGTCTGTATGTGTGTACGAATAAAATACCTCATATACAAAAAAATCGTAGGAAGATCAAACTCGATATACCGGAAGTGGCCTCTTTACCGAACAGATTTTTCAGTTTTTCGCGGTATTCTCGAAAATGGCTCCAACGATTTCCTCTTTAAACGTTTTCGTATATATATATATTATCTATACACATAAATACTTAACACTTTTTTTTGAAGCATTTTTTTAAGGAAAATGGTTGTTTTGGGGGTTGGGGGGTTCTTGGAGAGCAGCAACATGCTTTCCTCTAAAATATCACTTCAGTACAATGCATGGTTCTATCACCTATACAGTATAAAGATACGAGTACTATAAATGTAACACTATAGTTTCTTATGTTAAGTAAATCAGTTATTTATTGTACGATTTTACAGAGTAGATTTCTAAAGTTTTGGAAACTTTCTTTAACTGTCTTTGACTTCATCAATTTTCTTCAATCCTGAAATGATACTGCACAGGCATAATCCCACTTACTTTCATATTAGTAACATATTACTGGAACAATTGTTTTTAGAAGCGTCCCGCGGGGTGAAGGAGGTCTGTGACCATCAGATTTCAAATGGAAATGGATGGATATGATGTAGGTATTGACTTTAGGACTAACAATATAACCAGGGAATAGATAGCTTGGTAACGCGCTGGATTTCAGTTCCAGGTTCGTGTCCAGTGTGCCATCTTTAGATTTTTTTTTTCCCCTACAGCGTTTGCAGCTCACCGTCCGAGAATGGACAGAGTGTTGTCTGTAACTAGTGAATGAACAGTAAGATGACTTCGGGAGCCAGTGGCCGTACATCGTGACGCGTCTTTAAAAAAAATGTCTGCCTTTCCTGCATTAAGAGAAAGTTTTATGAGTTATTCACGCCAGATGCCTTTTCAATATTAAATTTATCAGAAAAATGAATAAAAGAACATTTATTCTAAATATCCCTCTATATATAGCGAAATAATTTTTGTTAAAAAAAGGAATACTATCGAAGATCCGGGCGAATAATAACGAGTAGTTACAGAGATAATGATCGCGGTAATTTGAAATACTTAAATTATACAAAACATCGATATTATAAATATTTACGATTATTTATATATTGAAGGACTTAACCTTGATAGAATAATCAACAAATAATCAATGGTATTAAAAAAAGTATAATAAACCTTCAAAGTTTAGTCAGTCAATTATATCTGAAATTAACAACAACAACAAAAATAAACGAAGAATCGATAAAAAGCAATAAAATAAATATAAAACTAGCTAAATCTTAACATAAGAAAAAACCCAAACCTTAGATTGTGAAGGTAAATGTAAAAATAAGAAACTTAAAGCTGCAAACTAGGAAGTGTTTTCGCATGTACACAAAGTATATTTAAAACAAGTAGAAAATAAAAATTAAAAAAAATATTATATATATAGATATAGTAAGAAAATAAGCCTAGTAAATGAAAGAACCTTGAACGAGGGCGAAAGGTAGGCGAACGCAAAGGAAGTTTTTCTGGGTGAGAGGGACTGCAGTTCGAGACCAAGTTAATTTAGCTTATTTTTTTTTTATACTTTTTTTTTAATTTTAATTAGTAATTTTGAAAGTTATAAAATGTTTATAAAATGATTACTATAAACTTGGTGCTGAAAAAAAAAAGAAATGTTTGCTAACCGTTATATGAAGGTGTTTTGGTTTTACTTTTAATTGAACAAATTATCTAGTGTGAAACACAGTTACACGATTTTCTATTATTCACCAGTTAAATTGGGAAATTTTCTTGAAGAAAAAGAATACTTTTGATGGAAAGGCTGTTTAGAGGGAAATTCAAGGTTGCAGCTCACATTATGACCCTATAAAACATTTTTGGAAAAAATGGTTCAAAAGTTGTAACTGTTATGATGGACTTTTATGGGGCTGGATAGAGAATTGAGGAAGTGAAAACTGCACAGACTATTCAGGGATATATATTGAACTGAGAACAAGAGTACTGCAAGGACTTTACAGAACGGAATATAGGAAAGTGCTAGCAGCGTGAGAGTAGAAATGACAGACTGAACTGGCAGAATAGTCTGCTTCTTAGTGCTTTCTTGAAGACTGTTAAGAACTGATCTTGAGTTCTAGTTAGGCCTTATTATACATACTTATTACACATTATGATTCATTAGCCATTATTATACATTATGACCAACCCATAGCCATCACAGCAACTTCCAATATCCTATATCTCTATCCCATACATAGAAGATCTATCAGAAAAATAGCTAAAATTCTTCAAGAAATATAACCTTTCGATTGCTCACTAAAACTCCGATCCTCTAAAAAAACTCTTTTCTAAACTAAAAGACCCCACACCCACAACTTTATTATCAGATATAATTTATAAAATAAATTGCTTACAATGCCCAGCTACATACATAGGACAAACATCTGAATATTTAAAAAATAGACTGCACCAACATAAATACGACTGTAAAACTAAAAAAAAACCGACTGACATGACTACAGCACTAACCAAACATTGCATACATACAAGCATGAATTTGACATGGGAAACACTAAAAATTCTCTCCATCAACAATAATAATAAAAAAAAGAAATATATTGGAAATGATTCATATTAAAAAAGATAAATTATCTATCAATTTTAGAACAGACATCGAAAAACCTATCCCTCAGTTATAACAATCAGAATTTCCAAAACAACATACAGATTAAGAGACGGTTTTCCCATCCGCTCTCCTAGCCCTTTATAAACCTTGACCCATCCAATGTCCGTAACACTTGGTGATGTTATGTCACAGGTTAAACCAGAGTTTGTAATTCTAACTGAAAATTTTTGTAAGTACATTTCCTAAGTTATTTCCATACTTTACTTTTATATGTGCCACATACTGTCAAAGTTCAAGTATTATTTGTAGCTGGTTCAGTGTTTTTAGAGCGCTCTTCCGGGCCAGAATATAATCATCCCTGTCAAGATCAGTAGGGTGATACTTATCCCTCACCATTTCTACATATATTTAGGTCAAGATAAAATACGTAAAATATGAAACTTAAAGAAAATTTTTACATTTTATATACAATTGCATTAAAAGGAGTAAGAGAATGTCATTTGAATGGGTCACACCAAATTTTTACTTCCTCTTATTCCTATAAGAAGAAGTATTGTAATCGTATCAATTTTCGATATCAAGTTTTCACCGAAAATTGACATTTTGAGGTCCCCTGACTCCAAAAAAAATGGTTTTTAATGAAAATGGTCTGTGTGTGTGTGTGTGTGTGTGTGTGTGTGTGTGAACAGCATAGCTCAAAAACGAAAAATAATAGAAAGTTGAAACTTGATATTACATTTAGGTATCACCATAGGATCGGACAGTACGTTATCTGTCAAAATTCCTCAACGGGTAGTACCACTTTAGTACTTGTTTTATTTTTGGCGTTTTTCTCAAAAATGGCTCCAACGATTTTCTTGGTACATCAACTACACATACAAAGAGCTACAACTTTTATTTGAAACATTTCTCCGGAAAAATTCATTTAAGAGTACTTTTGAGGGAAGAGTGCAGCGTTAGGGCTTTCTGTAAAGTGCCATTTCAGTTTATTAGACAATTCTGTCATCTAAATAATGTTAATTAGAATTAAATATGTTGTTGAAATTCCGAGTTTGAAAAAATCGGGATGTCCGGAAGTGCGTTTACTGTACCACTTTATTGGAAATGATTTTTTTCACTTTTTCGCGATTTTCTCAAACATGGCTTCGTCGATTTTCTTGAAACTTCCTATATAAACTACACATACAAGGATATACAACTTTTATTTAAAACATTTCTCCGGGAAAATTCTTTTAAAGGCACTTTTAGGGGAGGGTGGGGTTATGTTTTTCTCTAAAGTGCTATCATAGTTGATTATACAATTCTATAATCTAATCAAAATTAATTAGAAATAAATGGGTGGCCAAAATTTCGAGTTACAAGAAAATTAATTAACCGGAAATGCGCTTTTACTGCACAGTTTTTTTTTTCTAGTTTTGACGAATTTCATTAAATTTGGTACACTAACTATAAAATTAGTCCGCACTCAGAAGATCTCATAGCACTCTTATTTCCCGGTGTAAACTCAATTTTGAAAATTTGACACGATTTTGCAATATTTCCTCTTACGAAGGGTTAAAGAGGAAGTAAAACAAAAAGGAGGAAATCTAATTAATGAGTTGATCTTTCCGGATCCTCTGGCGCATCTTAAAATGAAATTTCAAATTCGAATTTCGGTAATTTATTTTCATTTTGTTTTGACTTATGCTGGTACCCCTTCATAGACTCACACAAAACCTTTTCTAAATATCAGTTTTTCGAAAACATTTATTTCCCGGTGACAACGCAAAATTACGAATACCTAATACGAATGCAATGCTTCCCTTTACAGCCAATAAGAACAAAGTAAAAAAATCCAATAAAAAGTTAATACAATATATGCAATTTAAGTAAGTATACAAGGTCCATTACGTTGGTTACTAAGTCTTGTATAATGATAAAATTTTTATATTTTTTTTTTTTTACTGTATAGACAGGAGTGTTTTTATTGAAGGACGAAAATATGCATGGTCGAGGATAACATAGTCGTCAGTATCTACCAGCTGTTCTGCCAGGGTCATTCAAAAGAAGTCCTTCAACTTCCAAGGTCTTCCAATATACTTTACCTCTCTTTCCATGGTATCACTCATCAGTTATTTATTTCTTTCAATTTTACTTCCTAGATTGCATTATACTACCTTGTTTATTCATAAAATTGTATAATCTACTTTTAATAATTCATTAAGATTTTCATTTAAAGCATTTTATTCTTTTATTATTATTAACAAAGTGAATCCTGGATTTCATATAATATTTTATCGCCCTAAACTGATTGAGATGTTCGAGAAGTCCTTTCCTTGTATTTCTCTAGATGCTTTTTTTTACCCTTCTGTTTCTTCCTTCCTGTTTTATCTAGATCTTTTAGTTGCTCTTAACTTACAAACCAAATCGGAAGAAATACATATCCGTATCGAGAATCAGATAGGTGCAGCCAGCTAAAAATATGTCTACCGCGAAAGTAGAATTTCGAACAATTCTCACCTAATATCAGCAAATTAAATTCGCTATAAAATGATTAAAAATGAACTTATAAAATAAGAGTGTGATATTCTATATTATAAAATATGGTAACTAGAGTGTGGTCACACAAGAGTTCAAGAAATTTAAAATTACATCAATATTTTCTATCAGATTTCTGAGAAAGCTAAAAAAAAAAAAAAAACTCGATTGTTTATTTAAAAATCTGCTGTGAAATACTCAAAAGAAAAACTAATTGCAGTTAAAACTTTTAGGTTTGTTCAGGGATGTAATAGCAAGAGAGCAAACAGCAACCAAAGAGAGCAAGAGAATCTCAACCACTCTCTCGGACTGGAGTGGGAGAAGCTGTATAAATATAGCGACGGATAGTCCATAAAACACAGTTAGACATAGTTAAAATTAGTTCAGTACATCCAATCGCTACGTGTCATTCTCTTACCACTCAACCTTAAACATTCATCCATTGTAAAGTCCAGGCAGTCTGCGTCTCATTATTAATATATCAGTTAACCAGTGTTAATCAAGTCTTCTTCTTAACTCATCAAACAAAACCAATTCAATCCATCCAACACATCCATTATAAGGGATAAATACATATATATAAATATGCAAGCATATATATACTCGTATATATAAGTATAGACTCTTTGCTAAAAACATTTTTCTTTTTTTTATTTGGGGGGGAGGGTACTCAATACACGTATTTCAGATGAAAACTTCGTTTCAAAAATTTAGCATGACATTGCTTTCTCTAAAACATCAGTTGGAGAAAGTAAAAATTTCAATTCATTAGCTTGTCTCATGTTTTCACGCATGTGTAGAGCCAGCCACTTCTATCTAATATTCTAACTGATTCTACAACTTTCTCAATTTATTTTAGAAAAACCTAGCTTGAACTCACACGACTTTCTCTTACTGCAATTTATATAATTATAATTGTTAAATTAATTCTCTTAAAACATCATTTTTATTAAATGTTAAGTAGCGTTCAACATTTTTTTGAGGGAGCATGACTTTCCAACTGTCTGAAATCAGTTTTGTCGGATAAAAGTTTGAAACAAATGTGATAGGGTTCTGTTTGTATACCCAAGTTTAATGAAACCCATTGGTATTATGGAAAAAAATCTTTAGTAATGTCGACCTTCCGGTCAATTCATTCTCTTCAAATCTGGAACTTTGGCGTTACATTTATGTAATTCTAATTATTATCTCATAGAGCCGTATAATATGTTGAAATGACACTTTAGAGGAAAACATAATCACCAACCTCTCCCCGAAAAAACCTTTAATAAACTTATTAGGAAAACTGTTAAAATAAAAGTGATAGATCCCTATAAGTCTGGTTAGTATACAAAAAGTTTAATGAAACTCCTTGATGTCTTTATGGAGAAAGTGGCAAAAAACTGTTCAGTAAAGTAGCACTTCTGGTAAACTGATTCTCTTCAAACACCGAATTTAGGCATCCATCTCATTTCATTGCAATTAACATTATATAGATGATAGAATGATGCAATAAACTGAAATCAAACAACATAACCCCTCCTCTAGGCCGAAAGAAACTCTCTTAAATGAATTTTCTCGGGGAAATGTTTCAAACAAAAATTATAGCTCTTTATACATATATTGTTGCTATACAAAGTTTATAAAGAAAATTCGTTAGCGTCATCGAGAAAAATCACAAAAAAAAAAACTTGAAAAGTCCATTAACTAAAGTGTTATACTTCCGGTTTTGTGCTATTTTGTCCAAAATGTTATTGTTCCAAATCCTCTGGTAGAACTTGAACGAAATAACAAATTTGAACTTTTCTGTGATTTTTTTCCCAGTTTTTGAGCTACACTGACCACACAAAAACACAGAGAGAGAACACTTAATCAAAATCAAGTGGGGCTGCTCAATGAAATTGAGATGGTCCAACACATAGCTTACCCATCAATCCGTAGATATAGCAAAAAGCGATAATACCTAGCTATAAAAAGTTAAAATATAAGGATGTCCTAATGTCCAATGTCAAATAAAAGAACAATATGTACAGATGACATAAAGTGCATCTAAGTCTAAATATATACATTAAGTTTATCTATAAATATGCTGGGAAATAATTCCCAGGGAGTGAACTAAAATATTCTCCACTAAAGGAGCTATGTCTTTAAGCTAATATTTACCTTGTCGAAAAAGTCCAAGGTTGTCTTAGGCACCACACCTCTGGCACCAAACCACAAGCCATGCACCTTGTACTCCCTTACCCCGAACTGATCCTCAAACTTCTCCTTATAAAAGGGAATACATTTTTCGTAAATTGCCCTTTTCTCCTCATCTATTTTCTCGCCCTGTTTCGGATCTTTACTCTCAAAACGGATGGTCGGATCCAAAATATACGCTACATTGCTGGCATTGTCAAATGCTATAATATCAGCGTATCTTGTAGATCCATCTGTATCTACAGCGTATACCTCTTCGAGAGTCACATAACCTTTTTTTTTCCATAATTTCCATCAAAACAACAACTTTTTGAAAAATAGTCACAATACGTTTCATGAACATATTCATTTCCGGTGAAAAAACTCGATAGCGAAAAATTTAACACGATTGCAAGACTTCTCTTACAGTAGTGAGAGAAAGTAAAAATGTGGCCAGATATACATATACCCATTATATGGGGGGGGGGGGGCCAAAATCCACTGCAATCTAAAAGATGTACCAATTGTCAGTATGATTTCTGTGTTTGAATATTTACAGTAGTAATTCAACAAGTTTGTAGAAATGAATATAAATCAGTGTAGAAGTACTGGTAATCTTAAAGTTTTCCTTTAGTGTCTTGATCAACCCATTAACGATTGAGCGCAAGTAATTGTAAACAATTATCTTTATAATGAATTAGGTTTTCGCGGCCATTTTCATGAAAAACACTTGAGTTTGCGGGTTCATTAGCTTTCAAGGTGTAACCTTGAAGAGGCTCATTGCTAGATGGGTGAAATGTTGTAAAACCACTGACGCAGTATCAACCCGGAATCAGTGTTTCCTCAAGTGTTTTTTAATTTATCTCTACAGCCCAATTTAAGAATATTTCAATATTCTTAATATTTTAAATAATATTTAAAATAAATAATATTCTATAATATTTAAAAATAAATAATAATAAAAACATATAATAAAAAATAATTTTAAATTTTATAATTTAAAATAAATAATACTATAATATTTTAATGTCATAAACGTCAGTATTGTTCTTTAGTTATATTGGATTATCCGCTGGGTCTCCAAACTCTTTGAAGAAATAGGTAATTAGAGGTTTACTACTACCTACTGAACTTTCAATGATATTTTTGTAAATATTCACCAGAAACTATAGTTGCCCATAATAAAAAAAAATACATCCTCACCTTGACATAAATTTTAAACAAATGGTAACATCAATCATTACACCACAATTTTCAATAAGTCATTGTGATATTGCAAATATTTTAACGAAACTGCTAGTTTTTAATTTGGCAATGGGTGTCGCTTTCAAGACTCAAATTGAAGAAATAAGTTGTATAAAAATTCCAACTTCCGCTTGACAGAATTCAAATGATATCTTAATCGTTTTTCGTTTTTGAAATATTCTTTTCACAATACACATTATTCGCTAAAAACTTTTTTTTTCGTATTCAGAGGAATATATTTATATTCGGAAAACATGAATTTCCGATGAAAACTGAATTCCAAAAATTTGACACGATCGCAAGGCTTCCTTTTAAAGCAACAGTACAAGGAAGTAAAAAGAAAAAAAATTTGGTGTGAAACACTCACACAACTTTCTCTTACTCCAGTTCTCAAAATTATAATTGACTAATTTTATAGTTAGTGTACCAAATTTAATGAAATTCGCGGAAACTGAAAAATCTGTTCAGTAAAAGAGCACTTCGGGTTTACTAATTTTCTTGAAACTCGGAATTTTGGTCATCTATTTATTTCTAATTAATTTTGTTTGGATGATAGAATTGTATAATCAATTATGAGAGCACTTTAGAGAAAAACATAACCCCACCCCTCCCTTAAAAGTGCCCTTAAATGACTTTTTCCAGAGAAATGTTTCAAATAAAAGTGTACATCTTTGTATCTGTAGTTACATACGAAGTTTCAAGAAAATCGTCGGACCCTTTTTGAGAGAAAATCGCGAAAAAAGTGGAAAAATCATTTAGTAAGTGGTAAAGCAAACGCACTTCCGGTCATCCGATTTTTTTCAAACTCGGAATTTCAACAACATATTTAATTCTAATTAACATTATTTAGATGACAGAATTGTCTAATGAACTGAAATAACCCCTTAGAGGTAAACCTAACCTCACCCTCTCTCAAAAGTGCCCTTAAATTAATTTTTCTGGAGTAATGTTTCAAATAAAAGTTGTAGCTCTCTATATGTGCAGTTGATGTATCAAGTTTTAAGAAAATCGTTGGAGCCATTTTTGAGAAAATCGCGAAAAAGTGATAAAACCAAGTTGTAAAGTTTTTTTGTTGTTTTTTATAACGCTCGCGCCCTTACTGACTTCTCATCATTCGGCGCCTTGCAACCCAATATAATCTGCTCGCGTATTTGCGATCGTCCAAATCATTCTTCTATACATCTTCCAAACCTCCACAACGAAGCAGGTATTGGGCGTCCATATCTTCAATCCCGCACAGGGGACAATTAGGGTTGTCCACTATTCCAATGCGGAACAAGTGGACCTGCAAAAAATCATGCCCCGTCGTCATCCTGAAGGCTGCGATCATTTCAGCACGGCGCAGTGCTTGTGGGAGGGGGTAACGAGGAGACTCCTCCATGACTTTCCCTCAGCTTGGCTCACCTGCCGCGCTCTTACCAGCTCCTTCATTCAGGATTTTATGATGCGTTTAGCAGAGGAGAGTGGAAGAAGTGGATGCGGCTGGTGTTGTAACGCTGCTTGCCGCGCCAATTTGTCAGCTTCCTCGTTTCCAAAAAGGCCACAGTGGCCAGGAATCCACTGCAGAACCACATGGTATCCACCTGAGACCAACTTGTCCACATGTTTCCTTGCCTCGATCACCTCCCTGCTGTCCGTATAATCGTTGCTGGAAACTGCTAATATTGTCGCCTGGGAATTCATAAAAATTACCAAGTTAGGTGGGGTTGTCCTTTTGGCCACTTCCATTAAAGCCATTGAAATGGCCTTGACTTCTCCGTCAAAATTTGTGGAATTTGCACCAATCGGCGCAGAGAGCGAGAAAGATTCACAGTACACTCCGGCCCCTGCATTACTGTTAGTTGTGGGCAGAGCCATCTGTGTATAAATGCAGCCATTGTTCAGCGAGGTAACGCGTACATATGGTTTCTTGAGCCAGTGCGCGCAATTCCCATTCGAGGGTGTCGGCTTTATTTACCGATTGAAGGAGATCCAGCTTGGATTCTGCCACATGTTTCTGTTTTAGAGAGAGGATGTCTGGGAGAGCCAACCTCGCTTCCGATTGAAGCCCGTTTTGTGCACTTATTTCCTCAACTTATTTACTGGCTAGGGGCTTTTGGGTTTTTAACCTAAGCGCGGAGGTTTCTGGTGAGTCCCAGTGTTCAATCCTCAAGCGCCTTAATCTCTCAAACAAGTTGTAAAGTGATACTTCCGGTTGAGGAATTTTGACAGATTCTACTTTCAGATTCCATGATGATACCTAAACGGAATATCAAGTTTCAACTGTCTACAGTTTTTCGATTATGAGTTATGCTGTTCACATACATACATACACACAGACACTCACACACACACACACACACACACACACACAGACCATTTTATAAAAACCACTTTTTTGGACTCAGGGGACCTCAAAACGGATATTTCCGGTGAAAACTCGTACCACATTTGGACACGCTTACAATACTTCCTCTTACTAGGAGTAAGAGAAAGTATTAATTTTGTTCAAATGTGACCTCACAAGATTCCACTAAAAGCAATTTTATTTAGAAAAAAGCTTTCAAATAAAAGTAACAGATCTTACGCGTATAGCCATGCTTAAAGAAACTATCCAGCTGATGTCTTTACATAGAAAATAGCGAAATACTGGAACCTATCAGTAAAATTGCACTTCCGGACAATCGGAATTTGGGCAAGATACTAATATTATATACCTAGATATTAGAATCGTATAATAGTTTGAAATAATAATTTAGAGGACGGTCTAAATCTCTGAGATTCCCTCTAATTTGAATTTCCCAGAAAAATATTTCAAAATGAAAGTGACAGACATGCATCCTCAAATTATGTGCATCAAAAGTTTAAAGAAAAAATATCATTTCCATCATTTTTACCGAAATAAATAATCGATAAAATACTGAAAATTATTCATGGAATGGAACACTATCAAGTTTAAATTTGCTGCTCTTTTTTGTTTTTGTATTTTACTCCCACACACACACACACACATGTACACCCACATACACACATACGCGCACACAGATCAATATTTTTTGGGGGGAGGAAATTTTTGGTTATTTCATAAAATATTTGGGGTAATTTCGTAAATTCGGGGGCATTATTTTGTCATATCACAATGCGGTCTCTGAATTTTTTTGTTTTTTTTTCGTGCATGTGTCGGCCGTTACTCCTCAGGATTCCTCCTTATTTGAACTTCTTACATTCTACTATATTCACAACTAACCCCTAATGTCTAGAAACCGTTTGCTATCCGCCAACCGTTCCCCGTAAGACCTGTCCGATAATTGATGCATGATATATATATATAGTAGGTTTATATATTATACGATATGATAATGTATTATAATCTTTATATCTTTTTATTTATAAGTTTTCAAAAATAAATTATATATTCAATACAACATTAGCATCGTTAAAGACGGCATGTCCTTGCTTATATCATAGTTGCGAGAATTAAAATAAATAAATAAATAAGGAAAAAAATAAATAAAGATAAAAAGATAGAAGAATGTCTTTATTTGTATGGAGATGACGTTATTACTATGATTGGAAAATGATTCAACTGTTTACGATTGCCTGCAAGGCATTTTGGTACCTTCTTTAAAAAAACAAAAAATCCAATTCAAGGGCACCAATAAATAAATTTAAAAAAAAAAAACTGAATATTAATTGGGTATCAACAAAATGAGAGAAATATTAACTCACTCATGGGTTTCCAATTTTTTAGTTTTATTAAGTAAGACCGGTTTCGAATTTTCATCCATGGTCAGTGAGATGACTTCAACTATATGTTTACACCACAAACGTCACTGGTTGATTGTCGACACTGTTGACACAATAAATCTTTCAGGCCGCAGTAACATATTCCTTTTGAATAAAAAAAATAAATAAATTTATTAGCATCCCGCATGACCGGAATTTTTTTTTTTTTTTTTTTGTTATTTTGTATAGGTGCGCAACAGCTGAGGTCCTTTGCACCTATTGTACTTACTCTATTTCTTGTAATTTCATTTTTTTCTCTTTTTTTAATGGTAACTTATCTACATCGCACTATTAAAAATTTAAAAACCTGATCCCTACACTTCATTCGTACCAACTCGATTGCACTCTAAACCTACCTGATCCATACTAGCTAATAAATACATTCATCCAAATAAATACATTCACTCCATATAAAAGAAACCTAACCATACAAACTTATCATTCGCACCAACTTATATACATTATAGAGTAGAGTACTTGATATGCCTCTACTCCAGTTTACTTTAATCCTACTATTTACAAAAAAATATTTACAAATATAAGCTAATCTTCTTTATAAAAAGCTACCTACTATTTTACTTCAAAAAGAGCCACTTATAAATGTTGAAATAAGCCAATTTCTTTTAGATATTGTACAGTCTTGTTTACATTTTCAGAATTATCTTTCAGTGCATCCGTTAAAGCGTTAGGCATGCCTAGATTCGCTCCCATTGTTGTGTACTTAGTACATTCAACTAGTATATGCAGAATTGTCATAGGTGAGCTGCAAACCTCGCATATGGATTGTCTTTCCCCTCTGAACAGATAACTGTGAGTTAGCATCCTATGCCTGATTCGCACCCTTGCTAGCACTACTTCTTCCCGGCGAGATTCTCGATATGAAGTTAACCACTTTATTGGTGCATATTTAATTTTTCTTAGTTTATTCGAGAGAGGCGTGACCTCCCATTCTTTATTCCATGTAGAGAATATATGTTTTTTTAGCCAATTTCTCCAATTCAGAGGCGAGACATATTCTTCTTTATTTATTATCAACGTTGCATCTTTGGCGGCTTCATTACGGTTTATTCCAGCATGTCCTGGGATCCATAGGAAGATATGACCGGAAATAGAATCCAGAACCAGGGAATTAGGCCGAGTATTAAGATGAAGCATTAACAACGGCCTGTCTACGCAATAGTTTGAAAATATTTACAATTATTTAGGACATTAAAATATTCTTAATTAATTTTAGAGATTTTATTTAATTGTATTAAGTTTTATAATTCAAATTATAAACTTGATATAGAAGTTTCTTTTTAAT